>JAZHYW010000456.1:0-302893 GCA_037355805.1 Ixodes ricinus
GGCATCCCAGGCCCAAACACTTGACGCTCGTGTTTGGAGCTGCCGTGACTCAGAGGCGCAGAGCAGCTCTGAGCGTACCCCTGTGCATATTAAACATAGAACCCTGTGTGTTAATTATTTTGTGTTTGCAACTGAGTACATCATAATGTTAAACTTTCACACAGCACAAAATAATTGCACAACATACGACACAAGACAAATGCACAAGAACCTTTCTTTTGTGCATTCCTCTTGTCAGAATGAATTGTTTAATATTCTAATTTTTAATTCATTCACGCAACAAATGAGCTCACTCGTGTATTTATCTAAAATCAATTATTTGAGAATAGAAAAAGACTAGTTTCTTCGCTTAAATTTCCGTGAAGTGTAAAATATGTGCGTGAATTCATTGACATTAAAATTGAAACAATTCCTCCACGTTGAGCACACAACTGCAAGAGATAACATCTGGATAATATGTGAACTAGTTCCGCATGGTATATAAAAGCTGCGTCGTGGAAGGGGCATGGGGCCAACTATATGGGCTTACCCCTGTCAGCATTCTTCTGGCCTCGCTATCCGGAAGAATGACACACTTCATGTGCGTGCGTTTTTCGCACCCATTGCATCGAAGATACTTTTGTTTACCATAAAAAGGCTGAGAGCACCCACTGCAGTTGTCCTAACTGACCGCCATCTTGGAACGCTACTACTACTAATAATAATAATAACAATAATAAATTGTATTCAAGAACATTCATAACTGCATAAAATAGTGCGGGGGCAATCAAAGTCAACAGTTTGTGCGACGCCGCCCAACCAGAAGTTCAGAAAAAAAACAAGAGAGAATATCCGAGATACACAGCTGTAGCGGAAGCGACACAATAATAATGATAATAATAATAATATTAATGTTTATGGCGTGTTTAAGAACAATGTGCCTTTTTGTTGAAACACGAGAAACACGAGGAAATTAGTGAGACAAACAATAGAAACAAAAAAAAAGAAAATAAAGTCGTAAAAAGGCATAAAAAGCGATACGAAGGCAATAACACAAAATACGTGAAGACAAACATCAGTGCAAATAAAAACACATCCAACCAGTCTACGGAAATACATTCACCAATTTGCTACAAAAGAAACGGTGGCAAAAAAAAAAAAGAAACCAAGACAACGTTATTAACTGCATTACCCTTAAAGGGATTGTCCGGTCAAATTTTGTATTCGAGAAACCAATTGAATATCATTGTTATTGCCTCGAGACGGATCGTACGTGCAATATCTGAATTTTGTATGCCCCTCTGCGTGAGTAATTGAATTTATGCTGCTCGAATCGCATTCTAGCGTAAACGCTGCTTTCGTTGGCAACATTGAAGCTCTGACGTCACAAAACACAAAGCGAGCATTTTTGTCTGCTTCAGCGTGCTTCGTTTTCTTGTTGTGCTCGACTTGTTTCGTAGTTGGGTGAGATTTTTGTTGCGCGGTTGGGTGCCACAACCACCGGGCAGCACATGCGAGCCAAGACATGACGTTCCACACTTTTCCGCGAGACGTGCAGTGACGAGCGAAGTGGATCGTCGCCGTGCATAGGGCCTAGGTTCCCGTCAAGATCGAGATCCCGCTTATGCAGCAATCATCTCACAAAAGAGAGCTACGAGCTGAGCTCTAAGCGGACAGAAGGCTCGTAAGCTGAGGTGTGATGCTGTGCCAACGATAATAAACTACGTCCATCCACTCCTCGCCCAAATCGGATTAATCAATTTGATTATGCAGCGAAACCCAAACCAACAGCAAGGCCACCTGGAAACGATACCAGAAGTTGTATTCAGCGGCGTCTCAAAAAAGGGGGGGGGGGGGCGGTCGCGACGGGCCACGCGAGAGCGGGTTGGGGGGGGGGGGGGGGGTCGCGGCGGGCTATTGCCCCGGGTGCCGCTGACCCTCGCGACGCCACTGGTTGTATTTAGCATGCGTTCAGCCCGATTCTGTTTGACCCGCGTGTGAAAATGGAGCGTGACTACGATTCATCAAGCTCGTCCAAGTCAAGTGACGACATGCATTTGAACGATTCGCCGTTTGTTTTCGACCCGCGGACATCGCCTCTGAGGGAGCGACCCGCAGCCTCATCACCGATCCAGTGGATCCGCTGACGTGTACCCAGATGCCGCTTCGTGTACTTAGGTGCCGCTTCAGAGGAGAAATCTGCATCCTTTGCTTTGCAAGCGCCCCTAGTTCGGTCGGTGGCCGTCGCAGTTGTGTTTGCGCGAAACGGCATACGTTTGCTCGAAGCTTATGGCTGTCTGCGAGTAATTTCCTGCTAAAAGGCGTGACTTTTTTTGCACATGCTTGGGAACTGCATTAAAGAACCGTATTTAAGTAGGGTACAGCCTAGGAGACTATATAATTCGAAACAAAATACAATACATTCATCGACTAACGCTTGTTATCCCGACCATCCGACAAACCTTTGCGTTTTGTGACGTCACGCAGCACCTACGGATGTCAGCCATTGCCACTGGCGAAATTCGGGGTGCAGTTTCGTACATAGGCTCATGAAAGGTTTAATTAATAACGGGAGATCATATATCAAAATAAAAATGACCTTTCTCTACATGAAGGCTCCCTCGACGTAACGAGCGCAAGAACTTAAGTACTTCCGGTTTTGACCGGACAATCCCTTTAATGACGCTCGGAGACCTGAAATGCTATCGTTGAGTATGTCTAGTTTTTGGTGAATTCATTGTATTTCAGTTCCATGCGGGTGACCGGGATAAACATATTTGCTACCGGAGGATAAAATGCGTTACTAGACACAGTGCTGTAGTGTGGCACATGCAACGAAATAGATGATAAGATCTGAAGAGAACCAATTTTGCCGTTTAAACATTGTATATTTACAGTGTGCACTTCTTCATTAATGAAACACTAAAAGAGAGGTCCCGTTTATTTACGTTTTACAGAAATTCTGAAACACATCATTTTGTTTTATTAATTTTAATTTGCACTAGAAAAGTTTCAAACAAGCCCATCACATGCGTCGCATCATTTTGCAGTAAGGCAACTGCACTGCACACACGTTAAGATGCCGTGACACCAACAAAGTATCGTTCACATATTGAAATATTTCACATCCTAAAATAATTTTTGTGAGGTCCTCTATAGCTTAATTAAATAAAATGGGCGACACTACTGAATCCTGGGCCACGCAAGCTTTTTTCAAAAACACATTGCCACTGGTTTCCCACACTTAAACGTGCTACGTCAGGTTGTTGTCAAAAGGTGCATATATGAAATCTTGTTGTGGTGTATTTTCTGTCCCTTTGCTTCTGCCAGCAAATATTAGTAATGATAACATACAATCAATCAATCAATCAATCAATCAATCAATCAATCAATCAATCAACGTTTATTATAGTGCCCAGGAGAAACCTATAGGTCTAACTACTGGAACACTTCGATATAAACACAGACACAACTCAAGTTCAAATTAGTAACTATTTCCACATGTTTGATTCTAGCATAGCAGACTCAGAGAGCAGTTCAAGCTTCACAACAAACATAGCTCTGCACAAAACATAACACGCAAACAAGACAACATTATTTTAAGCAAGCAGAAACAAACAATATAATAAAAATAATTTACTCTGCGTGTGCTGACATACAACCAACCACATCGGTCTCCTGTGTGGTGCACACTACATTGACAGCAAACGCAAAATTCCGTATTAAAACTAAAAAAACAAACCTTATAGAAACAAAACTAAACAGATACAAGACATGCGTTGGCATGCTATGAAAGGTAATATATATTTACACATACGCAGATTAAAATCATAAAAAAGACAAAACAGGAGCATAAATAGAAGCTCAAAGAGCAGAACGTAAGTGCGCAAGTGAGCTGGGCCCGTTTGCTCGAAGCGCTAACCGTACCTAGGAGAGGGATTTTTAAATCACGTGGACTGGCTTGATAGGGATGCGGGGAAACATGGCGGAGCCCCGGTGAGTGAGCGCCGCTCGCTTTGGAACTAATATGTCGTCGTAGTAGCTGCAATATCGGGCACGTTAGTCGGCAACAAATGGTGCAGGAGGCTTTCGCTTCGCCTTCCCTAACTTAACTCGCAAAGCATGAGCAATGACCTCGCCGCATTTTTTAGATAGTCTTTCGATTCCGGCCATTCCTAAGCCTAAATGAACGCGATAATTGTCGGCATGGCAACGTCTTTGGAAAGCGGATTGCTTTGACTCAATAGACCATTTGCTTTATTACCCAAGCATCAAGGAGAATGCAGGGATTGGTGTTCCACGCGCCACACGCGCACGCCTTCCCTGTATAAAAGATTCGAAGTAAATAACCAAAATAAAGCGTCGACGAACGCGCGTGCAAGATGCCATGTGTTTTAGGTATTTGCTTTAAAAAAGTTGCTACTGCTGAGGCCAGCACGTGCGGCGCGTGGAACACCAATCCCTGCATTCTCCTTGATGCTTGGGTAATATAGCAATAGACCATATGCGAAAAGAAGCGCCATCTAGTGTATTCATGATCAATTATCAGATTTCCTCCATATTGGGGGTTCCCGTGCCGATGGTTTCACCCGAGAAACAATAGTCCCGGCAAAGTGGAAGTCGTAGAACTAAAATATGATCACCTGCTGCAAGTCCAGTACGAACCCTTCACAGGACGTCTTCGAGAAATACCGTTCATAGACCTGGATGGCCCAGTTCACTGCTTGAGTGACGAGTCTTGCGACCTCGTTGCTGACAATTCCTTTTCCAGAATTTTGTGGCCGTCTTTCTTTTCTTCTTTGAACCGAAACTAACCAGCAACCCATTGAGTCTACAAATAGACTGCCCTAATATCATAAAAACCGAGTTAAATGCAGATGCGCCTCGTCCACAACTGGAAGATGTGATAAACCCCCAATATGGCGGCTCCTAATGGCATGATGATGATAGCTGGCAAGGATTTTGCATATGGCCTATAGGTATATCGACCGGGTATTGATAGCACACAAAAGCGGAGAACGCTGGAAGTGTAATTCTACGGTCGCGCGCGCTGGCCTTCACTCTTATAAAAGATTCGAAGTAAATATTCATAAAAAGGCTTTGACGAACGCGCGTGCAAGGCAAAATTTGTTTTTGACTTTTTGCTTTAAAACAGTTTACTGCAGACGCCAGCACGTGCAACGCGTGTAACTACACTGCAACTCGTAGCATGCACCTTTCTTTTGTGACGCTGTCTGCTTTTGTGTGCTATCAATACCCGGCCGATTGAGTCAAGGCAATCCGCTTTCCAAAGACGTTGTCATGCCGACAATTACCGCGTTCATTTAGGCTTAGGAATGGCCAGAATCGAAAGACTATCTTAAAAATGCGGCGAGGTCATTGCTCATGCTTTGCGATTTAAGAGAGGTAAGGCAAAGCGAAAGCCTTCTGCACCAATAACTGCTGACTAACGCGCCCGATGTTGCTGCTACAACGACATATTAGTTCCAAAGCGAGCGGCGCTCACTCACCGGGGCACCGCCATGTTTCCCCGCATCCCTACCGAGCCAGTCACGTGATTTCAAAATCCCTCTCTTAGGTACTGCGGCTTACTTTAGCCGCGGTTAGCGTTTCGAGCAAACGGGCCCTGGGTCGCTAAACTCGTCAAGCACAACTTTGTGCCCGAAGTTTACGGAACGCGCTAATTGGACTCTCGCGACGCTGACGTCGCGCCGAGCGACGTGTCAATCAATCAGAACGCTCATTTCTTTGAGGGAGGCAGAATGTAGCAAAGTTCATCGAGGCGCGCGTGCGGCGCGTGAGGCGCGAGGAGCCCGCTGATTGAACGGCTTCGCCGATGACGTAGCGCCCATTTGTCCCTACATCCCTGCGTAAAGCTAAAATTAATGCTTTGCAGGTTGTCCCTGACGACCTGCTCACGCTCAAAATCCCTCCGAAGTTTGTGTAAAAAAACCTCGTTTGTCGAAGTTGTCGCTGACGTCTAAGTGACGTTTCCGAACTTTGCGAGGCCGTGGTTTGAGCTCGAGATCTTCGCTTCGGATCGAGGGCGACGTTAAACTTTGTTAACATGGCGGTGCCGTACGCTGCGGCCGAGCTTATCTTCCGCCACCGTCGGCGTCGCTACTGAGACCACCGGGGACGCCTTTCAACTCCCCGACGACGACTTTCGGCGACAGTACCGGCTATCGAAAGCCGTTGTGCGTTGACTCTGCAACGAGCTTCGTTCGGCGCCCGGACTTCGCGGCGGCGGACAATCGCGTCTACCATGGCCGTGGAACCACAAGTTCTTTGCGCGCTCCGGTTCTTCAAAACCGGTAGCTTTCAAGGCATGGTGGCGACTGACGAGCACCTGTCAGTCTCCCACATGACTGTGAGCCGGGCTGTGAGAGTTTTTGCGACTGCCATCGTTTTTTTTTTTTCTGCAATATCCGAAGAGGTACTAATAAGCTGGTATACAATTCAGAATGTTGGAAAACAAACAAGAACCGGGATAATTCTTGGGTAGGTTCGAGTCTCCCGGCAGCCGGCCGAAATGATTTCTCCGAAATTTTACTGGCAGTCGTCACTCATTGGCGGTCAAATCAGTTCATCGAACGACGTGTCATCGACAGATCGTTTCATCGGCACGCGATGTAATCACATGAAAGAGATTTTCTTCCGTTAGAGGTATATACAAATTAAACATTTTCACACCTTTATACATGTAAGTGGGGTGTCCAATAACTAACCCCCTAATAATTGTAGCAATAGACCTTATAAAAAAATGTAAACCTCACACCTTTAAAAATGTGCGATTTTTTAAACACGTTTCTTAAAACGTGTGATAATGCACGACACCTTTTATAAAGATGTAAAACTACAATACCCCTTCTCGTCAGACACGTAGCCAGGGGAGGGGGGCCCATAAGCCTCCCCCCTCCCCGAAATCTTCCATTTGCTGGGACGCCTCTCCCCCTCCCCTCATGAGCACTTTGTCATGGGCGCCCCCCCCCCTAAAACAAAATCCTGGCTACGTGCCTCCTTCTCGTCAAGGTGTAATTACCACAGTACATTCCTTTTTTGGGGTGTACACGTGGCCCGGGACCCAATAAAATGACTGAAAAATTAAATTACACAAACGAGTCGCCGAAACAACACGTTGCTTCTTGGCGAGTGTCGAGGCAACTTCGGCCGAAAACCGGCTTCAATATTGGCCGGATGTACGGTTTTGCGCCTCGTCCCGACATCCGGCAGGTATGGGTGTAGCGATGCAAAGACACGATTTATGTCTAATAGTACTGGCACCACTGATCTCTTATTAGGCTGGATCGCGGATAGAGGCCTGTATTGCTGGGGTCGAGCGGCACCACCGGCAGTCATCGCTTCACACGATCTAATGCATGCTATAGGAGAAACGGGAAAACTCAATTTTATTACGTTAGTAGCTTGTTCTTGATCATGAAACTTCTATCGTGTTTCTGCAAGATAGCAGTTAATATTGTGGGCAAGAATATTAAACGCGTTAGAATACCAATCTTGTTTAAATAAACGTTGTGTGGTTGAGGGTCGAGGGCGACTTTGTTGGGTGTTAACTGTGATGTGTTTAATGAGACAAGGGCTACCGAGAGTTATTGTGGTGTCATCCGTGATCTCGGAGTCATCAGAGCTCAGCAAACGATAAGTTGGAAGGCCTTTACTGGGGACATTCGCATCGTTTTAACCGCTTGGACATAGTACTTCTGGTGAAAGTTTTTTCTTTGAACTGCTGTGAGGGCTTCCGTGACAAACTGAAACTCGGAGCGTGCCGATTCAGTCGCTGAACGTGCCGTTTATTTAGCAACCGAAGCAAGCGACGTCAGTAAAGTCGGTGGTGCTCCGGCCCATTTATTTATTTTTTATAATCAATGTTCGAACGTTTGACGAATGTCAAGTTGATCTCCAAGCACCCGATATAATCATCGCAGCACGTCATAAAATACTCGCCCTCGAGCACCGCGTACAAGCTTCCTATTTTTGCGTGTTTCTCCCTTAGACTTTCGTGTATTTCCTCATGGTGCAATACGCCAAAACAACAAGGACGAAAACGAAGGGAGAACTAGACAGGACGCGAGCGTATTGCCTGTTGTCAAGCAATGGCCGCCGGTGAGGCCAGTGACGGGCTCTCAATCCGCGATCCAGACTTGCACTGTGAGAGTTCTAATGCATTGCACCCGCGGAGTGCTGCACGGAGAACAGGCCCCGGACGAACTTGCCGAATGCACCTAGTGCAGACTGACGCTGTCGCCATATATGTTGTAGAAAAGTACCGACCTCAAACCGAAACTAGCACCTTTTTGTTCGACGTGATGGGTGGGAACGCGGGAGCGCAGTCGCTGCCATCGTTTATATATAAACGTTGGTTGTTGCAACGTGTCACTTATATTTGCGATGATTTCCAATTAAGGAACTCGGCTGTCAGAGATATCTACAGACGGCGTAAGTTTCCGAAGCCAGCTGACTACAAAACAGCATACACTTGAGAAAATTTATGGCACTGTACGCGCAAAGCTTGCTTCGTTTTAAGCATAGTATTATGAGTGAACCACTGAAATTATACTGCTTAAATCTAGCTCTTTGGAACATCTAGCAATACATTTCGTAAGACTTTTTTATTTCCCTGGTGAGGGCATTGAGTACGAGAGCTTTCTCAAACAAAATACGACGGGGCAAGATAGCTGCCGTTCAAATATGACTGTGCTTGAGCCTCGGGCAACGTCTCCATGTTTAGCCTTCCCGGACGCTGAGTGAATGCGTCACAGGCTTCTGCTGTGGGAGCTTGGTCGAAAAATGTTCCACTTTTCACCTGCACACAGATGATGCGAGATCTCGCGGCCTCTGTGTTTGTCCTGGGCCTTTCATAACACACTGGTAGGTTTCACCGTCTGTACGGCAACAAAGCGACCCAAATTTTGCAAATAAAACACGGGTCGTCGATTCCTCCCTTCGTGGAATATCAGACGCTTACAATTCAAGCTCGCGTTTGAGTTTGTGGCCCGCGGGACGCGATTTCGAGCAGAATACCAACTTTTTCTTTCAGCTCCGCTGTGCGAATTCCGCCTCGTAGCAGACGAACTCCCGTCGTCTGCTCTCGCTCCTCGCCTGGGCGAGGCATGACGGGATTGTCGGCGCTAGAGAGCTCAAAGACAACGTACAGCGAGCGGCGTGAACGCTCGCCTCCCCGCGCTGTCTCGTGCTCTCGTGCACCGCCTAGGGATCGCGGGGGATTTTTCGTCAAAAGTTGCGAAGTTGAGCGCGCGCAGGAGGAGGAAACTTTGCGGCGTTCTTTTGGTCACTCCCCCGCTACGTCAAAAAGCGAAGAATGTTTTGCTCCACGAGTTTAGCTACCCTGGGTCGCTAAACTCGTCAGACACAACTTTCTTTGTGTTATGACATAGTGGGGGAGGAGCCGAAAGATTGCAGCGAAGTTTTCTTTCTCACAAACCCGCAGATCCGTTTATCGTCGTGACGTTTTTCTTTCAAGGGGCGAAAAATCCCTAGCACTCCCTAGGCGCCGAACAAGAGCAGCACGAGAGAGCGCGCGGAGGCGACCGTGGTTCATACGTGTGACGTCACGAGAAAGATTATCAGCTGCGATCTTGATGGTCTCTTAAAAGCTCAGCGGAGGCTTGGGTAATTGCATTCTAAATTCAACACCGTCAAAGTTGATAGTCTGATATCGTTCTTATTTCCGCCGATAAAGCAGAATTTACTAAAAAAACGTCCCTGTCGTCCCTTTTATTTATCTCGGCCTTTTAAATTTGATCAGAGTGTAGCCCGACGTGGCTAGGTCACAACCAGCCGAGTAGTATTGTCCACCTTTGGACGGATATTGCTTCCGGGCAGTTGTCCCCCATCAGCGGGAGATAAAATCATTTTATGATAGACTTTCAAAGATTAGCCAAACTGGGATTAATTCTGCGTTCATCAACTGAAATAAGCGTAATGTCAGTTTGTCAATATTGACGGTGATGTTTCGAGAACGCGAAGACACCAAGCTTTCATCGTACACAACCAAACTTTTCACCGTCGACTCGAACACGCACCATCAAACTTGTCGTTCACAACTGATCATCCTGACCCTGACGTCAAAGTTATGAACTATAAAAGGACATCACTGAACGCGCCTGCACACAACAAGCCCTGGCACGAGCCTCTCGATTGAAAGTCTGTCATGGCCGCTCGTAAGTTCATGGAACGCGCCCCGTTTAAATTCCAGAATATCTAGAACCATAATTTCGAAAATTGCACGCTGTGCTGTTCCTCGTCATCGCTCAGTTGGAACGCCTCTAAGCAAGGTCGTCGAAACAGAAGAACGGGAAGGGGGCGATTCACCCCCCCCCCCCCCAAAGTGGCGTCGGAAAAGGGCGCACAAAGGGCATAAAGGTATAAGGGGAGGAGGGGGGGATATCGCCCCAGCCCCGGATTATAGCATTTCAGAGAGTTATAATAAAAAAAAATGACAGACGTTTTCAGTTCTTTGTAACGTGGAATTAAAGCGCAGCTCTTGAGGAGGAGGAGGGGAGGGTATGCCCCTGCACCCCCGTCCTCCTATCCTGCTCCCCTCTCATTTAGCGGGGAAACCTAATTGGTGTTAAAATCACGTGACGTCAATTTCCCCTCTAAATTTAGTGAAAAAACGTCCCATAATGCAACGCGCGCGCGGTTACGCCGACGGCGACGCCGCTCAAGCTCCAAACGGGCGCATAGGAGTTGCGCTCTAAAAATTCGGGGGAAGGGATCTCCCCCTTCTTCACTACTATCACCCCCCCCCCTCTTTCTGTCTCTCTCTCTCTCTCTCTCCCGAACAATATCTACGTCCCTTCCTGACCCCTATTTGAGTGTGTGTTTGAGTTGGTTATACCTTTTGTTTCCCCTTCCCACGACTTTTTCTCGCCATCCGCCCTCGCCCCCTCATCTCTCAGACATTACCGACGTCTCTATACACAACGCCTGCGGGTGACCCCGGTGGCGTTGTTGACAGTGGCGGAAGATGAGCTCTAAAACCGCATACACCGCGCACGGCTCCACGATATCACAAAGTTCAATCTTCGCCTCGATTCCGAAGCGAAGATTTTGGCCTCAAATAACTCCTTCCCAAAGTTGTGAAACGTCACTTTGTCGTCAGCAATAACTTCCACAAACGACGATCTTCCGACGAGAAAGTTCAGAGCATTTACAGCCCGCCTAGGTACAATCTACGTTTCATTGACTCTAAGGCAGCGTAGGGATGTAGGGACACGCGGGCGCGACGTCATAAGTGCAGCCGTTCAATCGGCTGGCCCCACGGTGTTGCTCGCGCGCGCTCCGATGAAGCTTGCTACAACTTTGTGCCTAACATTCTCGCTGGAATTTGAGCACCGAGAGAGCTTGGATGATTGACATCTCGTCCCGCGTGACGCCAACTTCGCGAGAGTCCAATCAGCACGCTCTGCGAACTTCGTGCCCAACTTTGTGTTTGACGAGTTTAGCGACCCTGGGCCGGTTTGCTCACCTTGCGGCCGCGGCTGCGGCTGCGGCCAAGAGGGATTTTTATGTCACGTGACCAGCTCCATGGGGACAAGGAAGTACCTAGCGTCCTTGCCCTAATGGCAGACAAGTCCGTGCCGCTTCGAGTACAAAAGTCTAAATTCGCTCGCAGAAACTGACTGTAGAGGCTTTCAACTGAAGTCCAATGAACCGCCCCATCATACTTTAGAAGCGGCAGGCAAAGTTACGGCCAGGGAAGGTAAATATAAGCCAAAATAAAGAAAAACTCACGCAAAACGAAAGCTGTGGTTGTGTATTTATATATCTGTGCCAGCGCCGGTCCGAACAGCGTCTGCAGCAGGCGAGCGGTTTGAGCGCCGGGACTTGCCGTCGCGGCGTGAAAGTTCAGGGTTCAAATCTCGGCGGAAACTTTTTTTTCTATTCTGCGAGTGTGTTTTGTTTTCTAAGTGTGATCGTTTTTTACTAATCATCCACTAGGACTACTGCGCCTTACACGATTTTTACTGTTTGCCCCACTTGTTCGGCTGACAAACCGGGGAAAAAAAAGGTTACGGTAAGCCAAGTTAACGCGCTTCTACAATCGTTTCATAATGTTCATTAAAAGGAAACCAAGATCAAGCCAAGTTAACGCGCAAATACGAACGTTTCATAATGTTCATTAAAAGGACACCAAGATTAGAGCATCGTTATGACTTTCACACAAACGGGGCCGAAACAAGCATCCTTTCCCAGCAACTACTATTTTATGTGTTTTTAAATATACAACGCTCTTGCTACGACTCTTTTCAATAACAGGAAACGCCTATTTAGTACTAATACACACTGCAGTCGTGTCAATTAGAAAAAAAGATTCTACGAAATAAACACACACGAAAAAAATAGCAGCCGTGGATGCATTGATTGAGCGAAATCCTACAGGCAAGGCAACAAGTCAAACGTCTGAGAAAGTCGTAAAACCGAAATAAAAGATATTATACTTTTACTTGCATGGAATGTGATAAAAGTTATATTTTCCTCTTTACATCTCGCTGTGGCAATCGTTTTGCAATGTTAACACATTACGTGTTGAATTTTAGTATGGATAGCAGACGATCACAACCGAATGCAAAAATGAGTGTAACGTCGACATCGCAAACCATCTCTCGAACGCAAACACCTAAAATGACTTTGGATCAACAAATGGAATTAATTAGAGCAATTGGAGAACAAAAACAACAAATTCTAGAGAAATTCAGCAGCACAGTTACCTGGCGAACGAAGAGACAGGCACGGGAAGATATTGTCAACGACATAAGCTTTCCGCGGAGTGCGGAAAGCTTATGGCGGAAGTTGGTAAAGAAAGCCAGAGATATGTATGCGCTCTTCCGAGGTCAAGAACAACGAACTGGTGAGTCAGAAGTACCCGCTCAATTATAATTTTATAAAGCTCATACGGCCTTGTGTACATTCTTAGTGAGAATGCAGTCAAATACAAGCAGAAAAAAAAGAGAGTTTCTGGCGCGATTTGAACCCGGGAATTTCACGCCGCGACGCCAGTGCCGGCACTCTAACCTCTCGACCACAAGAGGAGGCGCGAGCCGACGGCGCTGGCGAAGGTATATAAATATACTACCACCGCTTTTATCTCTCGTGGTTTTTCTTTATTTTTGCCTCATATTTACCCTCCCTGGCCTAAACTTTACCTGCCGTTTCTCCAGTATAAAGGGGCGGTCAATTGGACTCCAGTTGAAAGTCCTGCAGACAGTTTCTGCGAGCGAAATTAGTTTTTTGTCCTTGAAGCGATACGGATTTCTCCGCCATTAGGCCGGGACGCTAGGTACTTCGTTGTCCCCATGAAGATGGTCACGTGACATAAAAATCCCTCTTGGCCAGCAGCCGCAGCCGTGGCCGCAAGGTGAGCAAACCGGCCCTGGTGTATATCAAACATTTTAGAGAAACACCCAAGACCGAGGTAATTGACAGACGACGACAAGGAAGAGAAGGAGAACGTCTCAAACACAGCTGAACCTTTATTGAAAACAGGACCCTTTATATAAAATTGATAAAAAAAGAAGGAGGAAGGAACCCTTCTTGACACCACCTCTATCAACAAAAAGCACGGCACTCGGACCTCTAACAATGGGGTTGCTTTGTTGGTTTGACCCCATTGTTAGATGCCCGGTGTGGTGTCTTTCGTTGAGAGAGGTGGAGTGAAGAAGGGTTCCCTTTCCTTCCTTCTTTTTTTTTCAATTTTATATAAAGGGTGCTTTCCTCAATAAGGTTTAGCTGGGTTTGAGACGTTCTCCTTCTCTTCCTTGTCGTCGTCGGTCAATACCTAAGTCTCGGGTTTTTCGCTAGAAGCTCAAAGTTCAAAGAATACCCAGATATAAAGCGTGCCCAGAAAACATGAAACCTACCTTGGCGCTGCGCCCCCTCCAGGTTTAGCTGTAGAAGACTTTGATATACAGTCAAACCCGTTTATAACGAACAGCAGGAAACGCTACGATCAGTTCGATATAGCAAGTAGTTCGATATAGCAAAAAAACAATTTTAACGAACGTCCACGATGGGTTAGTTGTAAGGCAGAAGCTTCTCTTTTTTTCTCATCGCTTCCAACTTGTAACAAAGCACTGGATTGTTGTTTTTTTCTTGCATGCATGCATTTTTTTAAACTTATCTCCTTTCCTGAGTTACTTTTTTTCGTGGGCAACCGCTTTGGGATGAAGCTTTTTTTCTGTGCGTGCGTAAGTGCTTTTTTTTAGCTTTCTCCCCTTCTGAATCGGTTCTCTTTGTCAATTTCGTTCGCGGCTTGAGCTTTGGGAATTTTCTTTCTTTCTACTTTCTTTTTTTTGGGGGGGGGGGGAAGTGACAAGCGAGACGACGATTGTTTGCGCGTTTTTGGAAGCCTTCCCGGGGGAAACAGTTCGATATAGCCAAGTTGTGGTTCGTTATAAAAAGTACGTTTTACGTGCATTTTTATTTAAATTTTCCGTGAGTTAGATATTGACAATAATTCGCTGTACGTGGGTTCGTTCAAAACGGGGTTCACTGTATTTGAATGCTCAGTCTTTGTTGAAGTATCTGGGAAGACTTCAGACTTTGTTTCTTCTTTGAGATGCCTGGCGTTGTGACGTACATATAAAAATGTCCTTTGTCTTTTTTTTACTTGGGCAGCGCAGGTCTGGCAGCTTCAGTATTTTATTGTAATTGGTGCAGTAGGTTAAGCTATTATTTTTGGTGTTCCTTCTTCAAGCGACAGAGTGAACGTTTTTCTTTCTACAAAAGCACTCCAAACCAAAGACCACTGTTCAATATTTGAAGCCCAGCCAGGATACGAAACATGTTCACGTACGATCCAATGGTGTCTCTGAAGTAACCTGTAAAAAATAATAAACATTTTTAAGTCAGATTTTTCAAGCATATTTGCTCGCGTTTCACAGGGATGAGTCAAGCGTGGCATTTTTCGTTTTTGCAGGACACCGGTTGCTTATGGCGCACATAAAACTGCGGAGGAATTTTGAGCGCGTAAGAGCCATACTCCGTAACCAAAGGTAGCTCACTGTTTCGCGGGGTGACAGATTATGATGTTTATGTGTTTATACTAAGCCTACAAATAATACAAATAACGGCTACAAAAAAAAATTATGGCAGGATTACAGTTGTTCTTTTGTAGCAATAGTGTTATTTTTGTGGTCCTTGCTTTTGTAGCTGCTATTTATATAATGTTAAACTTTTACAAACTCGCTCAGTTCAACACTCTACGACTTTGCACGACTTGGTCACGCTGGTGTTTACAAGAACGAAAAGGTATGCTTGCGTAGAATGTTTGTTTCAAGATATATATCTTTGTTTGTGAGCGTATACATGCTTTGCAACAGAGTTATTAGTTAATTATTATGAATTGTTAGCAAATATTTATCATATTGTATAATAATAACGTCTTAATATTAATAGTTTTTAAAGGATGAATTCGAACGTCATCTATATCAATGAAATGAACCAATTGATTACTCCCGATTTAGAGAACTACAACAAAATGTATTTAGCTAATGTGGTTGTAAAGCGCATTAAAACTATGGTGGACCGGTTTCAGGGCATGCAAGGAGGCCCAACAGCCGTAGAAAGAACAAAAAAAATAGTCATAAAAATTCTCGACGAGAGGCTCCATGATCTCAAATAAGGCCCCACATATCGTCCGTTTCTAGCCAGATATATAAATTTAGAATTGAAAGTGGTCTAAACTTCGTAAAAGAGAGAGAGAAAAAAAAGAGACGACACTAAACTTGCGACGGGCAGAAACCAAATAAGTGTCGAGTTAAACGTACCACAACATCCCGGGCCAATCAGTTGCAAGAGACGTTTACCGAGCGTCGTTAAAAAGAATTGAAGTTCAGTAGTCTTCTTCAAAATATGTCAAGGTCCGAACAAGCATTAACTTTCTCTTTAATCTAGCATATGCTTCGTCTCACGAATAAAATAATCTTTGAAGCCGATTTGCGTTCTGCTTGTCTGTCACCCAGATCAAATACAAAGCATACACAAATGAGTTAGTCTAATCTAGACCAGAAGTGTGTGAAGTTAGTAAAAACAAATAGGTTATACTTGTGCAGAAACGATCTAGTTGGTAATATATTTAATAATGGCATCAAAGTACAACGTAAAACAAAATCGAATTAAACCCATAAAACAATATCTTGGCAGATGTGGGCCGGCAATAGTCTACTATATGTTTACACGTTTCTTAAGACACCCTAACATGCAGCACTCGTCGGCGTTAATACGTTTCGTAATGGTACTGCTAGATGGTCACTAAAGCTATCGTCATTTTCGTCTCAGCTTTGATCAGATCCGAGAATGCAAGAACACCAGAAGCTTGCCAAAACAAATGGTATAACAATTGACTCCGTAAGTGTGACGTCACTGCTTCAAACAAACCGCTACTAGGGGGTTTCCATGAAGGAATACATGGGACTAAATTTCCCTCCGAAAGACACATCGTTCAAAATTTAGACGTAGAATTTTAACGCTTGAAAATATTAGCCGAGAAAATATTAACCAAGACAGACGTTTGCCCGAAATCGGCTGTTTCTGAAATAAATTCAACGCCAACTTCCCCTATTCGCGACGTCTCGAGATGTCTGCTGCAGACGACGAATGCATACGGAATTACTGAAGTATGCCCTCTGCAATTGGTTCAATAGTTAGCATATTGATACGATTTTGATGTTCTGTTGGGAACATAACACATCTAAGAAAACTCATCAGGTTTATAAAAACGAATTGTATTCGCGTGCGATATGGAATACTGTCTGTCGAAAATCATCACCCCTATGGGCATTTGCTAAAAATACATCGAGAGAAGTACTTAGAACATGATATCAAAACGGCGTCAGACCAGCTTTTATATTTGGTAGTTGACGTGCGTTGATCAAATGAAGGAGATTTTTTTATACTAACATATCTGTTCGAGACCCCAAACTTAGTTTTTCTTGCACGCACTATGGGTATGTGCTTCCAGTGGCGTCACAAGGGGGGGGCGGGGGGGCGGACCGCCCCGGGTGCAGGGCTCAGGGGGTGTCGCGGCGGGCCACGAGAGCGGGGGGGGGGGGGGGGAGTCGCGGCGGGCCACGCGGATGAGTGGGAGGGGGGGGGGGGGAGTCGCGGTGGGTCACGCGAGAGCGTGGGGGGGGGGGGGTGTCGTGGCGGACTACCGCCCCGGGTGCCGCTGACCCTCGTGACGCCACTGGCTTCGTTTCCTTTTTGTAAGCATTGTGCCGAGAAAAAATTCTGCTGATTCTTCCGTTTTGAGAAGACCCAAAATAGCGAAATAAATGAATGAAAACTATATATATATATATAGAGAGAGAGAGAGAGAGAGGAAGCTGGGAAAAGAGAAACTTCTAAAGTGTATGTGATAGCCAAAGGCCAGACGGGCACCATTGGTTGGGGGGAAGGGGGGAGGGATAACAGCTCATAAGCCAGCGTTTACATGAATGCCACTTAGTCGCATCGAATTCAGTTGTCGCATTCAATGCGGTCATGTACACTGCCTAATGCGCAATGGAAGAGCATCGCATTCAAGTCGCTAGACAGAGGTGGATTAAGACGGCAAATACACATTCATTCAACCCATGTAAACGTAGGTCGCACCGCATTTGGAACGGGGAGCATTATATGAAGGCGCTCGCTGCGGGAGAACAGCTGAGAAAATGGCGGCGGCCAACCTTGTCGGCGGCGGCGGCGGATAGCGGTCCCGTGTGGTCACCGCCAGTTTTTCCCGAAAGACACAATAGCTTTTATTTACAAATTCAATGAGCGGAATATCACTGAGCTGCTCGGAGAGGGCGGCCCCCGTCCAGGCCTTGCGAAATACAACTTGCGCGTCCGAGGGAGTCCATAGAGGCTTCGGCGCAAGAACGAACGACGCCGAGAGCTCCAAGCACGGCATGGTAGGGCAGAACGAGGAGCTCCTACCTCGGTGCCGTTCCTGCCTGCGCCGGAGCCTTTCGGCCTCGGGGACCGCTCGCGGTTAGCAAGGTTTGGCGACGCGAAGCGCGTTGGCGTCCTCAGAGCGGTTGGAAACGATCTTGCTCGCCAGGCCGTGCGCAATGCACGTCGCCTCCAATCCAGAGGCTAGATTCACTAAGAATGTCTTATCTTAAGACATCTTTTCTAAGAAGTTCGTAACTTAAGAAGTTCTTGAGATGTGCCGGAATCGGCATTCTCGAAGGGGTTCTTACGAATTACTTACGAACGGACGGGCTACGACAAAATTAAGTGAGGGAAAGAGAGAAACTTCCGGTATCTCGCGATGCTCGCAAACAACGAGAGCTGCGAGAGCGAAGCGTTGCCCTGACGACGACAAGAGACGCCTTGCCCGCCCCACGTGTACTTGCCTCATCGACGGCAGTAGTGCGGGCCGTGGTACACCGTGGTCGTGGTCTACACGAACGATGGCGACGCAGTCAGAGGGCAAAAAGCAGCTAATGCCGAACTTTACGGAGGCTGAACTGGAAACTCTAGTCGATAGGTACGAGGCACGAAGGACCGCGATAGACGCGAAGGGGATGGCCCACGTGGCTCAGCCGCCAAGCAGCGGGCTTGTCTGCAAATCACTAAGGATTTATATGCCGTTTCCGGCGTAAGACGAGACATGGCCGATGTGAAAAAGAAATGGGCCGACTACAAGAGTATCCACTAAAAGCGAGGTAAGGCATTCTTTGCGCTTTCTTACTGTTCGCGAAATAAGTTGTTGCGATATGATCGTTGGACACACGCAGCAGAAACCGACAATCTATAGAGGTGTCGCGCTGTGTGTATCAGGCGCGAAACGTTTGGCGTGAATGCAGAGTCGACGTGCGAGCGCATTTTACTACTTAACTTAGTGCTGCCAGATACTGCTAGAAGGCTGTTGGCCTCTTTCAACAACAAAGGGCATCACCCCAAGCGTGTAATGAGGTAGATCGGCAATTACGTTCGCTCGTACCTAGTGCCAAACACGAAAAACGATCACATAGCTCGAAAATATCCTTCGTACATTCTACCAACTAGCCGCCCAAGCTTCAGTCGTAGCAACCTTCATACCAACATTCGATCGCAAAAACAATAGGGTGGTAGCCTTCGCTACGCGAACGTAATTCGAAAATTGCTGATATTGCTTGGATCAGCATTGCAGTGAAATCGGTTTGAAGTTATGGCCAATTCTTGTCATTGAAGACGTCTCGTGCTTGTCCTTTTTTTGTATCTGGGGTTTTAGAATGTATAACAGTAAACAGCTCGCCTGCCTAATCACGTTGTCTTCAAAAACCTTGTCGTATGTTTTGTTTTTACGCAGTTGTTTGTATTATTTATTTATTTATTTATTTCATATACCCTCAGGGCCAAAGGCATTAGAGAGGGGAGTGGGTACAATGTATAAGTATAAAGTTTAAAAAAATGCAGTGGTTATTAGTACAGTAAATTGACTCCTAGTTATACAATGTTAGCTATGGCGTTCTTGAACTGCTGGGGATCTTTGATCGTTGCTGTCGGTGCGGGAAGGCCATTCCACTCCACTGATGTGCGAGGAAAGAATGACTGAAAAAAGCATTAGTTCTACAGGATGGAATCCCGACTTTATGAACATGATCTAATCTAGATGAGATGTATTGGGGGGGGGGGGGGTAAAATATGTTGGGCGCGCAAGGAAGGATGAAGAAACAGTTTGTGAAAGAGACAAAGACGATAGGTTTTGCGGCGGGATTTTAGGGATGGCAGATCAAGATTAGATTTCATTGTACTGATGCTTGCAGTTCTATTATAGTTAGACAATATAAAACGAACAGAATTATTTTGAACCATTTCAAGTGAGTGTATCAAGTTTTCGTGGCTTGGATCCCAAACTGAAACGGAATATTCGAGTTTAGAGCGAATTAGGACCTTGTATAGTAGTAGTTTTAGGGGTGAAGGTGCTTTTGCAAAGTTACGTCGAAGATAACCCAACATGCGGTTAGCGTTATTAATAACGTACGAGGTGTGAACGCTCCAAGTTAGGTTAGATGAAATGTGAACACCAAGGTATTTATAAGAAGATACGGCGTCTAAAGGCACATTATTAAGAGAGTAAATGGGTGAGTTAATATTTTTTCTAGAGACACGCATGAGTTTGCATTTGTTAATGTTTAGTTCCATGCATTATGTTTTGCACCATACTGAGATGGCGTTAAGATCAGATTGAAGAGTGATTGTATCGTTATCACATTAAATTTCCCGGAAAATTACACAATCATCTGCGAACAAATGAATATGAGAAGAAACACAAGAAGGGAGGTCATTAATGTAGACAAGGAAAAGGAGAGGCCCAAGCATGAGCCTTGGGGCACACCGGAGTGGACGCCACTGGGGGAGATGTGAGGGCTGTTAGCTGAAACGAACTGAGAACGGTTAACAAGAAATATTCAAGCCATGTAAGAAGTTTGGGATAGAGATTAAGCTGACTTAATTTAAGAAGTAAAAGCTTATGACACACCTTATCAAATGCTTTCGAAAAGTCTAAAAAGATGCAGTCGGCAAGTGATGATCGGTCAAGAATGGCGTTTAGTTTATGAGTGAAAGACACAAATTGAGTTTCGCACGAATGAGTTTTACGGAAGCCGTGTTGTGAAGGTGTGAAAAATGAATTCGATTCAAGAAAGTTGGCGAAATTAGAAAACAGAATGTGCTCTAAAATTTTACATGGATTTAATTAGCTTTAGTATGAACCAACTAACCTAACGAAGATTCGTGATGTAACTGATAATTCGCGCAAACTGCATCCCACTTTGACCCGTTACTTGGTACTGACAAGATGCACAGGTGCATCCTTGAAGCGCAGCCAGGGTGCCACCGGATTTGGGGTTGGCGACAAGCCTCTCAATGATGTAGAAAAAAGATTGGTGGGGCTCCTGAGCGTGTGGTCTAGGGCTGGATTCCCTGGCGCCTTCGACCTTGGGGTTGCAGTCGAGGTGCCAATGGACGAGCCCTTCAGCCTGCCGTTCTTGGGTAGGTGTACACTTGGACACACAAACCGCTCGCATCCCCTCAATAATGGGTGTCATGTGTTATCACAATTGGTTGCCGAAACGTTCCACAATTGTTATGAGGTTCTGCAGATACAGTCGTTGCATTTCATTAGGTCGTGTTTCCCCACTCCTAAAACCACTTTAAATTCCAATCTCCCAGGTACTCCCGCAACATCACATGCAGCAAGGCCAGGCTCAGTCGAGCTAGTTCACTCCGTTGGTGAGCTTTTGCGACTTCAAAATTTAAGTGTAGCGTGACTAATCATTTAGCTCTTTATGTAAATGATCTAGAGACTGGGACCTAATTATTCAGTTAAACTGGACATGACTGTGCTACATTTCTACCAAAGATCGTGTTTGTATCAGAACAATGTTTTTTTTAGTTGCAAGATACGACTCCAGGACCATGCAGGCCTGCTTCAGTGAGGCCGCCACGTGCAAGGTTTGCTGCATAAAACTTTTCGATTGCTTCTATAGTGGTATCATCTGTATCATTGGAGGAAATTAAATTTGGCTTCCGGAATAGACGTACATTTCAAAGTAGAAACTGTTATTGAACTCTTTTTGTTTGAACAGCGTTAGAAAAGAGAGTTTTATCATGATCTGTATGCAGCTGCATTTTTGACCTAAAACGTTTTCTGAAAACCCCTCCTGCAATAATGCATTCAGGACACTCCAGGTAATCATCCGTAAATAAATAAATAACATTGCCCATATTGGTTATAATTTGAACACCTACTTTTTTTGGTTTGTTTTTTGTCTTTCAGCTTATTTGGCGTTCAACGCTTTCACCCACTGGAAGATGCAGGTGGGTGGTTTTATATAAGTAGCCTCCTACCATCCCTAAAAGGTTGGTAGGTGGCTACTTGGTGCACCATCCGAGACCAAGAGTCGCCCGGTCTGGCAGATGCAAATCTTGCGGACTCGCACAAAAACCTTAGTACTAATCAGGAAGAAAAAAAGATTGCTGCTTTCAATTGAATTGGAAAACATCACTACAACTTACAATACAACGTATGCTCATACTTTTAACATTAACCCCGCCAAAATACATCCAATCTTGCTGGCTAAACACAATTAAAAAAAACAATGTAAAAAGACAGATGGTAAACATTTAAATATGAGATATAACATTGGCAAGAAAGTAATAATAACCCTTAACATTATTTTTACAAAAAGATAGAAAGAGAAAAATCAACATTATAAAAATTATAACTCAATCCGCCCAGATGTTCCCAAATAGAAGTGAAAAAAATGTAGATATGTATATAATGTGCAATTGTATATACTGAAAAAACTATATATATAGCTTATACTGATCAAATAGGATCATTCTATACTCATTGGTGCAAGTGCTTTCGCATATGTTAATGACATAATCTCAAAGCAAAACATAATTTAAAGTAATTAATTGTTTTGCTGTTTAAAACTATTATTTCATGAACCATCCTCCTCTTCAACTTACAATAGAGTTAAAAAAGTATTCAAATGATAAAAGTAATAGTTATTGCTTTAAAAAAAAGATTAATTATTCCAAGATCATTGTAACAAATGCTTCACCGAAGGTGTAATATACATAAAACACATTTGTAGTTACGTTCTTGTAGATAACCCAAACATTGTTTCACTTAGGCAGCTAATATGAAAATATATGATAAAGAACAATAATTCGAACGTACCAACCCAATTACAGTAAAAAAATTAAAGACATTGAGACATATGAACAAAATAATTCTGCGATTGCGCAATCCCAAGGCACTCCATCTAAATGGTGCTTCTTAAAAAGTTGTCAACCTATAACACCCTAATAATTGTATTTCTGCATCGTTAATTTTCTATTTCTCCATTCACACCATCAAAATAGTTTTTCGTAAACAATCTGGACCTCACACAATAATAATTTACTTTCTGAAAAGAATTAATTTCTAACTTAATTAATACCTATCCTAACTTTTGTCTAAGAATTATTACGGTTACATTCACCCATAACTCATCATCACATAACGAGATCCAATCACTCATTGCCAATCATACTTTCATTCGTTACAGTACACAACAATACAAGCAACAGACCAAGCAAACCAACAAGAAAGATGAAATGAAGAACAAAAAACAAAAAAGGAACTTAAAAATAAAAATCTCCGTGTTTATTGCAAGCTCGTTCCCGTAGGCGGCAGCGCTTCTACCTTTTTCAAATTGGCATTTATATACAAAAAAAAAAGCGATTTAGCTATTTTTTTAAATTTTTTCTTAATTGGTTAAAACCTGTTATACCTCGACTGGCACAGTTTGGAGAGAACTTTATTTTTCGGTTTTGTTTATACTCTCCACAATTCTGTATCTTGTGTCCGACGGGTCCGGAAGACGCGCTGCTGCGCAAACTTCTTCTGCGTCGTTTTTCTGCTCAATCACGAGCGCGATGTAGGCAGCCATTTTGGTCTAATGGTTGCGAAAAAGTTCGTAGGTGCATTTGGACCCCTGTCGTAGTATTTTGTCTTAACTTACGCAAAACTGAGAATATTTTGCTTCGGGAATACCGAAAAGTTCGTAACGTTTGCGTAAGTTATATTTACGAACCTTTTTGTCGTAAGATAGTCATGAGAATCCGGCCTCAGAGTGGCCCTGCGGCTCGACTCGGGAGTTTTTTATGTTTCTTCCGTCTCATAACTTCTTGCACAGCATCGAAGACATCGGGCACGATCTTCGCGCTCTCCGAAAGCGTCGAAAAGCCTCCACGTGCGACGCAGCGGAAAATATGGTCACGTGGTGCGCCCGGTGTCGGAAACGCAGCTTTAACTTTGAGCTTTGACACGGGATGGCGCCACCTTCGCCTAGAGCTTGGTTCGCATTCATGTGAACGTTGCTTTGCCGCGTCGGCCTCATTCGAAGTACGGTTGCAGTCGATACGCTGAAGTCGCATTCATGCAAACGCGGCTATAGAAGAGAAAAGTGTGACAATGATAAATACACATTGCACGCCAATTATATATATATATGTAGTTGGTCAGCCATTTAAAGTTGCGACAAGTCGCAACTTTAAACGGCACCGCGCCCCCGTGGAGAGATAGTGCAACCAGCCTCTGCTGCGTCGCGCGATGAAAGCGCAACAGAGGTTGGTTGCACTATCTCTCCACCTAGGCGCAGTGCCGCCAGGGCCGAGATGCGCTCCGATAGTAAACCGAAACTTAAAAACCCGTCAAATTTGTGCGGTTTTTCAGACCACCGTAAAATGCTGCGCGTGCCTTCTATCGTTCTGCAATGTGTTGATTTGGTGTTTTTGGATGATGCTGAGCAATTTTCAAATTGAACCCATGCCCTTAAACTCAATATTTAAAAAATAATTACGCAAAAATAATTAACAGCGTAATTATCCCGGACTTTAATAATTTTTCTGAATAGGCCCCTGGTCGAAAACCAAAACGACACACGACTTTTTTTGTTGCGACGCGTAGTGTTTCGCAATATCGAATTTGTCCACCTTTTGTGAAACACCCTGTATATATACAGGGTGTTTCACGAAAGGTGGACAAATTCGATATTCCGTTGCCTGAATCCAAATGAAACCGCCCATATATATATATATATATATATAGGTGACAATCCGGTGACATCTTCAGAGCCTTGTAACTCATGAGTTATTATATTTGTCGCTTACCAAATACTATGCGGGTGTAGCCCTATACATGGGCTATCGACGGGCATAAGTTTAGTTTATTTTATTTTCACTGAAATTTTTATATAAAATTTGAAATTTCGTCGAAAATGAAATTTACCGATATTTTGAACCCACTTTATTAAAAAAGGCCATTTTTTATTTCGTTCAATTTTTTATTATTGCTGCCGATCATATGAACTTTCAATTGGCTTGATGCGATTTCCCCTTTTTTGTTGTATCTTCTCTAGAAGTGATCAAAATCACTGCCACGTGACAATGCGGTGACAACTTCAGAGCCTTGTAACTCATGAGTTATTTTATTTGTCGCTTACCAAATACTATGCGGGTGTAGCCCTATACATGGAATATCGACGGGCATATGTTTAGTTTATTTTATTTTCACAGAATTTTTATATAAAATATGAAATATCGTCGAAAATGAAATTAACCGATATTTTGAACCCACTTAATCGAAAAAGGCCATTTTTTATTTCTTTCAATTTTTTTATTATTGCTGCCGATAATATGAACTTTCAATTGGTTTGATGGGATTTCCCCTTTTTTGTTGTATGTTCTCTAGAAATGATCGAAATCGCTCCCGCTTTCTCATAACGGCCAAACGCAGTTTCCACAGGTCGGCTTCGCTGCAAAGACTAAACTGCTTATGTGTGTTCAAATGCAGCGGGTAAATTCATTTTGATGGAGAACACTCGTGCTTGGCTGCATATTGTATTTTCTAAATTTTTAATAATGGCAACTGACATTCTTTAGTCTGATAGTTAGCGGTGCAGCGGATGTTCCATTATCCGATGTCTAAAGCCAGGGCACAAGGGCGGAGAAAGCGGAACGAGCCCTTCATGTAGCCAGACCGGGGTCATATATCTGTTTGTGCTATACACAGCTTGTAAGGCACGTACAGCACGCCCGGCCCTTCGCGCTATAGACCCATCTCCGTTACACCCAGGAAGCATCCGGCACGAGCGCCAATCCATGATGTGTCTTGTCGCGTGCGTTCAAATAACCATGTAATTGCCTGTTCTTTATTGTCAGCGTGTATATCAAAAATATGTAATATCACATGCCCCTCTTTTACAAGGAAAAGCAGTTTGCAGAACAAAAGTGAGGAAAATGGACAGAGTTTACATGAACCGAAGACAATGTTTTACAGAACACAAACACCAGTTGGCGATAAATAGACACTTTTATTAATTAACGCTAGTATATTTAGGATGCACGTGAAAAACAATATTTTGTTGTGCTTTAAATAGTCCACTTCACGAGCAACGCAATATTGGAACTTTTTGACAACGGCATCGGCTTGCCTCTGCTTAGACGATCGAGCGCGGGAGGCGAGCTGAACTTTGTACCGCAGCGGTCGGATGCAGCCGAGAAGTTCAACAGCGTGGTAAGTCGAGACGGACAGAACGAAAACTGGAGCCAAAGCGAGCGAGCGGTGAACCCGAGACGGTGGCCCTTCTGTTTGAACGAGTGTGTGCAGTTAAAAATAAAAGTGTTTGGTTTTGTTCAAGACTGATCGATATCTCTGATGCCAAGAAGCAACGATTCCCACATGCACTGAAGGCAGCGAAAGCAGTCACTTAATGTCTCTGTAGACTTTTAGTTTCTCCACTTTGTCGCACCAAGCTTAATGCAAAGATTGTACAGCCTTCTGGAATATAGAAAAGCGATTTGACGATTTTATTTTAATTGGCTACGGTAGATTTGCTTTGGCTAGGCACACATTGCTTTGGTTTGGGAATAAATAAAGGTAATGGAACATCCGCTGTACCGCTAACGATCGGACTAAGGAATTTCAGTTGCCATCATTAAAAATTAAGAAATAAACAATATGTAGCCAAGCACGAGTGTACTCAATCAAAATGAATTTACCCGCTGCATTTGAACACTACAAATAAGCAGTATAGTCTTTGCAGCGAAGCCGACCTGCGGAAACTGCGTTTGGCCGTTCTGAGAAAGCGGGAGCGATTTCGATCACTTCTAGAGAAGATACAACAAAAAGGGGAAAATCCCATCGAGCCAATTGAAAGTCAGATGATCGGCAGCAATAATAAAAAAAAATTGAAAGAAATAAAAATAGCCTTTTCAATAAAAGTGGGTTCAAAATATCGGTTAATTTCATTTTCGACGATTTTTCACATTTTATATAAAAAAAGTTGTGAAAATAAAATAAACTAAACTTATGCCGTCGATATTCCATGCTGAGCTACACCCATAGTATTTGGTAAGCGACAAATAAAATAACTCATGAGTTACAAGGCTCTGAAGTTGTCACCGCATTGTCACGTAGGAGTGATTTTGATCACTTCTAGAGAAGATACAACAAAAAAGGGAAATCGCATCAAGCCAATTGAAAGTTAATATGATCAGCAGCAATAATAAAAAAATTGAACGAAATAAAAAATGGCCTTTTTTAATAAAGTGGGTTCAAAATATCGGTAAATTTCATTTTCGACGATATTTCAAATTTTATATAAAAATTTCAGTGAAACGGAATAAACCTCGGGCGCTCGACTCCCATCTTTTATATATATATATATATATATATATATATATATATATATATATATATATATATATAGGAAATAAACGTACCTCGAAGCTTTTCGTGGAGTTTTATTACATATAGGTCGACGTTTCGGCCTGAGCCAGACCTTTTTCGAGACTGGTACATGAGATGTCAGATTGACGCTCCTTGACTACGTCACGTGGTATTCCAAACATCTGGTTTCTCTCAAGAGTTGACGGCACCCCCGACGCAAGCGTCCCCCCCTCCCCCGCGTAAACCTGACCCTGGTGAAAGAACTCGCACAATGTCGGAAAATCTAACTGAAGCAAAGCGGTGGGGGAGGGAGGAGGAGGGGCAGCCACAAAAACAGCAAGCGGCAAACACTCGCAAAAAAAAAAAACAGCTTTTGAGAAAAATGTTTCGAGCGGTGTGCGAGCGGTGTACCAGCCGCCCCCTCTGTCCGTGAAAAAAAACACACATATACATATCCCCCTTTCACGTAATGAACTTTCAAGACAGGGTAGACGAGGGGTGGTTCTGGACTTCCTCGCCGAAAGAGGGAAAATAAACAAAAAAGAAGAAAAATAAAACGGTTGCAGCTTCTGAGAAGACTTGCCCCAAGCGGTGTACGAGCGGTGCACGAGCCGCCTCCTCAGTGCGTAAAAAAACAACACACACACACATACATATCCCTTTTTTTCACATAATAAACTGCAAGACGGGGAAGACGAGGCGAGGTTGTGGACTTTTAAACCGATATGACTGCTCAAGATGTGTTAACTGCGTGCATGGACGTCATTATTCCAGGGTGTTGATTGATCCCAGCTTTAATAGTGTTGAACTTGTAAATTAAATATGACTCCCTCTGCTCGCGATCCCGGTTAGTTTTAAAACCAGATTGTAGAAATGTCACCTCAAGCTTATCGAATGAGTGTCCGGAAATACTCATGTGTTTTGAGAGGGGAAACTTGGGCAGGATCTTACATGGGACCTATGATTATTGAATCTTAAGCGGAAAGGTGTCATCGTCTGGCCCACGTACTGCTTATGGCATTTTCCACATTCCAATAGGTATACGACGTTACTTGTATCGCAGTTTAAGTTCCCGTAAATTTTGTAGGTAAAGTTGGAATTTGTACTCTCTGCGTTTTCTCTCGGCGTCACGTGCTTACATACCTCGCAGCCCTTCTTACCGCATGGCCGACTCCCAGTGCCATTAGAGACAGTTGTTTTTGACTTAACTATTGCATCCTTAAGATTACGCGATCGTCGATACACCACTCGGGGAACGGTTGTAAAAACATTTTTTAGGCGTTCACTCTGCTGTACGATGTTGAAATGTTTTCTTAAAATATGACTGACGTTAGGGGACCTATTGCTGAAGGTCAGCACGAGGTTGGCTTGTCGGCCAGTTTCTGTCTGGGAGCATCGTTCGCTTAATAGCTCATCACGATCAAGAGCTTGCGCCTTTTTGATTGCATCGTCTATAATTGGTTCAGGGTACTTTTGTTCTTTTAATACTTGGCGTAGTTGGTCCGCGTTGGCGTTGAAGCCGTCGTCGCTCGAACACACGCGTCTGAACCTGTGGGCCTGACTATAGGGTATACTAGTTTTGCAAGGGCGAGGGTGGCAACTGTCGAAGTGCAGGTATTTTTGGCGGTCAGTCGGCTTTCGATAGAGTTCAGTGACTAGTTTTCTGCCCTCTATTATTACCCTGACGTCTAGAAAATGAACTTCGGTTTTGGAATAATTATGAGTAAAACTAATAGAAGGGTGCTCAGAGTTAAAAGCCTCGATAAAGCCAAGGAGCGCTTCCTCTTTGTGTGGCCAGATTATAAATATATCATCAATGTATCTTTTGTAAAACATCGGTTGGAGGGGTAGCTCGAAAGAAAGTTAGACTCTAGGTTACCCATGAAGATATTTGCGTAATTTGGGGCCATTTTTGTTCCCATCACGGTGCCACTAGTTTGGAGAAAGAAATTTCCGTCGAATTCAAAGCCGTTTAGTTCGAGCACGAGACCAGCGAGAGCGGCCAGAACACTGCCATCTGGAAGGTCGTCTTCCCTGTAGCTATTATACGTTCGCACGAGCGATTCAATGCCATCCGCATGTGGAATATTCGTGTACAGGGCCGATACGTCCATTGTTATAAGAAATGCGTCCTTGGGTACCTCCAATTTCGAGATTTCTCTAAGAAAGTGATTTGTGTCACGGACGTACGATGGAAATGTCGGAGAGATGTTTTTGATTAGGTTGTCAATGAAGCTAGATATCGGTTCGGTTAGGGTCCCTGATCCGGATATGATGGGGCGCCCCGGGTTGCCTTTTTTGTGAATTTTTGGTACCATATATATATATATATATATATATATTATATATATATATATATCTATATATCTATATATATATATATATATATATATATATATATACAGGGTGTTTCAGAGACCTCAGGCCAAATCGCTTCTGCAGAAAACTATTCATCTCTACGAAAAAAGGTTTGGATCGTTTTGGTCCGGGGCCAGGGGCCCATTTAGGAAAATTATTAAAGTCCGGGATAATTAAGTTGTTAATTATTTTTGCGTAATTAACTTTTTTATTATGGTGTTTATGGGCATGGATTCAATTAGAAAATTGGGGCTTATTTAGGAAAATTATTAAAGTCCGGGATAATTAAGTTGTTAATTATTTTTGCGTAATTAACTTTTTTATTATGGTGTTTATGGGCATGGATTCAATTAGAAAATTGGTCAGCATCGTCGAAAAACACTAAATCAACAAATTGCAGAACGATAGAAGGCACGCGAAGCATTTTACGGCTTTTTTGAAAAACCGCACAAATTCGAAGGTTTTTAAGTTTCGGTTTGCTATCGGAGCGCATCTCGACCCCGACGGCACCGCGCCCCGTGGAGAAATAGTGGAAACAACCTCTGCTGCGCTGTCATCGCGCGACGCAGCAGAGGTTGGTTGCACTATTTCTCCACGGGGCGCGGCGCCGTCGGGGTCGAGATGCGCTCCGATAGGAAACCGAAACTTAAAAACCCGGCGAATTCGCGCGGTTTTTCAGAAGGCCGTAAAATGATACGCGTGCCTTCTATCGTTCTGCAATTTGTTGATTTAATGTTTTTCAGTGATGCTGAGCAATTTTCTAATTGAGACCATGCCCTTAAACACACAATTAAAAAGTTAATTATGCAAAAATAATTAACATATTAATTATCTTGGACTTTAATAATTTCCTAAATGGGCCCCTGGCCCAGGACCAAAAGGATATAAGCCTTTTTTTGTTTCGATAAGTAGTTTTCGCAGGAGCGATTTGGCCTGAGTTCTCTGAAACACCCTGTATATATATATATTATTTATATATATATATATATATATATATATATATATATATATATATATATATATATATGGGTGATTTCATCTCAAGTCAGGCACGAATTTTGGATCGCATTTTTATTTTCGTCAAAAAATACATGTTCTTGGGCGATTCCTACAGCAAAAGAAGACGCAAACGGCGAGTTGGTCGGATATTTTGTTCTCAAGTTATGGACCACTCCATCCCTTTTTCTGGATTTTTACGCCACATCAATATAACTTTTTGAGAACACTCTCGAGATATGCTTTTTTATGCTAATTAAGCGACTGGGTCATAACATCCTTAATGTTTTTTTGTTTTTTAATTTTCAAACCGCCTCTCTGCGACGACATTTGACGAAGTTCAGCAAGCTGTGTTGTATGACCTACTCAACATATTTTATGATCTTTACATCAGCGTAAAGCTCCCATTTAGCTGTTTCTATATGAACATAGTTTCAATGTTTTACGTTAATTATATAATGCGCAACATCTGCCTGAAAACGAATATTTCGGAAAACTAACAAGTTTGAAGTCGATTTCCTAAAAAAAAAAAAACTTTTATTTCTTTTATTTTTTATTTACAGGTACCTAATATAGCAGTCTATCGGGAAATACCAACATAAATTGTCATATATTGTTTGCATGGCTGCTATTAAGACTCGAATCTCGTGCTCTGAGCGTTTTGAATAGGACTTCGCACAGGCGCTCTGCTGAGCAGAATTTTGGCCTATGTAAGGTTTTCTATTTATCGTTAGCAGTTGCCTCAATATCGAACCATAAACATTAATGAAATTTTGAGTAGTGCACTTAAAAAATGTTACTTAGAAGTCTGTACCCACAAGTGCAGGCACACAGCTTACTTCCTTCCAATACGGGGGAATGCAGATCGTTAGAGAATTCCTCAGGGGCCTTGTGCTTTCGGCTTTGAGTTTGACATGCCGAACTTGATATGTAATAGACATATTTGCTTATGTCAAACAGAGATGCAGTGCATATACATATGTACGATTTAGTTTCTGACGCTCAGGAAGTACGGTTTATTTTTTTACACCTACGGACTCTTTCGTAAAATAACGAGCATTTCGTAGCGTGTAAGGCTTCAAATGTGTTAGTCATGTGTTTAGGTTTCATTTCTATTTCCGGTGATTCATGCTGTATTACTTAGACTTTTTTTTCTTGGCTTAAGTTTGTCCGGGAGTCTAGATGTTCCGTATCTTCTCTGTCAATACATATTCGAAGCTCACACACCTTGCAAATCACCCCAATGCCAAGAAGATAAATATTGTTAGGGTAAATATTGTTGCTTCACTGGCTTTTACGTTCAGATATTGAGGTAAGTACTAACATTAAATATAAAACCTTACATAGGTCAAAATTCTGCTCAGCTAAGCGTCTATGCGAAGTTCCGTTCATTACCTAACTGTGAATAAAAAATGAAGGAAATAAAGGTTGTATTTTTTTAATTGATTTGAAACCTGCAAGTTTTTCTTGATATTCGTTTTTCAGGCAAAAGTTCCACGTTATACGTTTAGCGCAAAAGATTGAAATTATACTCAAACGAAAGAGCTTAATTGGCAATTGCCAGCCAAACTTATCTCCTCAAGCACACTATTTCATCCCGAAAACCCGTAGTTCAACGTTCTCTACGTTTCGACCTGCCAATCAACTCCATCGAATATGGAATGTCCACCACTCTCGCGCCTCGTAAAACAAAAACCTCACCACAGCCGCCCATCTGTCACATGGCACGCGACTGTAACCAAATCCTACACCGGACCTCCTTGCTGGGGGGGAGCACCTGGAGCGGGTGACCTAACCAGTCCCAGCAGAAGACAAGGAAGAGGAGGACGAGAAATTACGAGGGAATGCTCGAGACCGAAGCAGGATACCGGTGTTCGGATATCTCGGCGTATTTTTTATTTACGTAGCATCTTGCATATAGTTCGTCTGCTGTAGATAAATTGAAGGGACCTTCGGTTTCTTCATATATATATATAATTAAAACTTCGACGATATATATATATATATAATATGCATGTTAAGGGCAGTTTGCTTAATCCTTCATGTGTGCACTTCTGCAACTTCTCCGCCGACAGAACTCCTTGAAACATGTGCTAACCTGCACTTCCACGTTGATACACTTAACGTTAAAGTCGTAAGGAAGTCGGCTTCAGAATGTTTTCATCGTTCTCAAATATTGCAGACGTCTCTACGGCAACGCGTTCGAGCGCTCGAGCACCTCCAGCGTTGATCAAAGCTGTGCACGTGCACTTTTCGCCCCCAAAATCTCACAGAATGGTGACACCGAGAATAGAAATTCCGTCGCGTACTCTTTCAGGAAGAACTACTGAACATGCTAAGCCATAGTGTCGCCTGCTAACCAGGCAAAACTGGCTGTGAAACTTTATTGAGAGATTTTATGATTGCGTTATGGCACTTAGACAATAGAGAACATTGTCATGATTAGATCATGAGAAGACACACTACGTACAAAAAATGAACTTCACTATGAAACGAATCCTAACATCACGTCGAGTCCCCGTGAATTTGTCAAAAGCAACGGCCCTAGCAACGGTTTCTTTGGAACATAGCACCGTGTTGTGATGTCATCATTTACGGAGTCAATTGTAATTGATATATAGTTCCTGTTTCTGTACACTCTCTGTTCATAATTCACCCTTAGGGGACCCTAACAGGAGGTGCAGATTAGTATTGATTCTTTAACATAATTTTAAGCTTCGAATACAAAATTTCCATCTAATACTTTGGAAAGCCCCAGGCGGTGGATTTTGACAGTTCTTACTTTATAATTCATGCAATCAAAAATGTTGCCGGAAATCACGGGGGTTTCTTCTTTATTTCTCCGATCAGAAAGACGGAATAAAAAGTGAAAATGGGGTCTCACCTATAAGCAGAGGCTTGAGAAGTAGGATCGGGGCGCCGATGACACTGCATAGGCCATAACCAGCTGATAATCGTTGAAGGCCGATATAGTCCGCCAGTAACGCACCAAACATCGCCTGCGAGCAACCTATTCCCGCTGCCATGGGAAGCGTTATAATAACCAGTATCACGTAGGATCTCACACTAGCCGAGGACTGCAACAAATAGTGCGAGTGCCAGAAAGTTTACGGCCGACAGGGTGCTTCGACGGATAAGCTTCTTATCTGCAACTAGCGGGATCAGTAGTCGTCCCAATGCATCCGTGATTGAGGCATAGGAAAGGAGGGCTGCGGCTTTCGATTCGGACACTCCAATATCCTCGGCAAAGTCGACGATTGTGGAAAGAACAATGTCCATGTTCAAGTACAAGGCTAGCCACGAAACGAGAAGGACATAGAACATTGGAGTTCGAAGTAACTCGGCCACTGTTTTCAGTAGCCTGGGCTTCAATTCAAGAGTTGAGGACGGTTTTTCAAAAGTTCCGTTTAGCTTTGCCTCAATGTTTGAGGCAGTTTCTGATGGAATCGGGTTTTGGGAACTGTTAGTTTCTGAAAGGTTGAACTGCGTCATTGCCGAATGATGAGTAAAAAGCACACCCAGGGGGATCAAGTTTAGAAGGACGCCACCCAGGAGGACTACGGAGACCTTGAAGTTGTATATACTTATCAATAACAAAATGAGATATGGGAAGACGAATGCTGAAATGCTCGGCCCAGTGCTTACAATGCCATGGGCTATTCCTCTATAAACTGCGAAGTTGTGACTCACAAAAACTTGTATGCAGACACTCATCGTTCCACTGCCAAGTCCTGCAACAATATTAATGAAATTACGTGTTATAATTTCATTTCAAATTTTATTTTTATTAGCTTAAATCACCAGGTAGCTTGGTATTGAGTAGTTGACTTACGTATCCAAAACTAGTTAAGACGACCTGTTCCTCGCAGCTCAAGAAAAAAAAAATTACTTGAGCGCGTTTAATTACATATAAGTGAAATTGACATAAATTACCTTAATTCTTCATCAAATCGATACGCAAATCTTTTCGTCCTTCAAACATTGCAATATAAAATTTTCTGGCGTCTTACGTGAGCGAAAATCTTATAATTCTCAAAATTCTGGTTTGCGGATTCGCCAAATAATGTTATATTGCAATCCTGATTCGAATGGCTGGGAGTTTAGTTTAGTATCAAAAAGAAGAACGCATAGGAGAAATAAGCAGCTTTAGTTGGGATTGTTGTCTATAATCTAAGGTTAAAATAATACAAATTCGTTGTCGGCGTTAAACTCTAGTAATTTCACTTGAAATCAAACACGTGTGTCGGGGTGGGTATTTTTATTTATTTCAAAATGATATATTATAGCACCATTTATGCAATGAACAAATTCATTTTAAACATATTAATTTAAAATTATATTATGCTGCCTCCTGAACGTTCTCCTCAACATCTCAACTTACTGGCAGAGCACGCAGAATATTCAACCAGGCTTGCAAAGCAATTCTGCCCAAACACGTTAGTATAACTAATCACATCAGCGCTGTGAGGGGCCAAGGTTGACGTCAGCAGACCCACGTGGATGTACTTTTTTACACAGCGAAAAAGCGTTCATTTCGATATGTATTCTTTTTATGTTGACCCTTCTAATGATATTAAATTAAATATGGGAACAACAGCCCTTAATAAGACTGGACAGAATCAATTTTGAATGTAGTAAGATCGTCCGGAGGACTGGGATGCTAGCTGAAAAACGAAGGTATCTGCAAAACTTGTTTTAGAAAACTAGTTTTTTGTAAACAAATATATACATAAAAATTATCTTAAAATAGTCTTTTGTTTATTGCGGAACTGGAACTGTCTTCCCTCGCAAAATATATAATTGTGTGAGGGAAGACAAAATATCCACCTCGACACGCCTGGTCAATTTCGAATGAAACTGCCCACTGATGTTTTTATACTAAACCGAACAGACCGTGTCAGCGACCGTATTCACGCCATGAAGGCATTAGAATGTGAGCCAAATTCCTAGATGCAACAGCATTGTGAAGCAACTCAATTGAACGTTTCTCCGCGGTGATGTTGCACGTAGGAACTTGTCGAGGCCTTTTATGCTTCGACGACGCTAGAACCACTGCCTTTGGCACAATATTGCGGAAGAGGGACGAATTATTTTCTATATGTAGTTGTGTCTACCTTAAGAATATGAAAACATAATTCACAGCTTCGCATATTAAAAAGAAAAAAGGTTAACCTGAGCAATAAAAGAAAGTTGCATCAAATAAGTAATTCGGACAGCGATAACAGGAAGACTCAAAAGGGGCATACGTACTGAGTGAAGCCCACTAATTGTATTAGGAATAATACGCCGGATAAAAAGTAAACACACTATTTTGTAAAAACAAATATAGTAAAATACGTTATATTTCGTTCATATTTGAATGCCTTCATATTAAGACAAAATACGGCTACCACCACGACATTATAGCTAAATAAGCAGCTAACTAAACCAGAAGACATTCTTTTTTTTTTTCGAAACATATTTTTTATTAAGAATAAGAAATACAAATGAACCTCCTTGGTGTTTCACCGAGGAGGTTAATTTATTGAAAGCGTATAAGAATGAGAAGCAAAAAACAGGTAAAAATAACGATTTGCACTTACCGTGCAGCATTCCCAGAGTGCACGTCATCCACCAAATGTTCGAAACGAGAACCGACGTAAGGACTCCAAATGACGTGAGCAACGCTCCGACGACGGCTGTTTGTGCTACGCTTAGCCATTGAGAAAGCAGACCGTACACAAGGCCTGTTTGGACGAACGAGTAAAAGTAAGACAAGATGTTGGTGAGCGTTCCTACTTTTTACTAGTACAGCTCTCCCCCCCTCTCCCCGTTCCCCAAAAAGAAATTGCAAGTTTTTTGTTTTCTTAATTGCAAAAACAAATTATTTATTGCCGAACGCTGATCCCCGCCCCAAATATCCCGCTAGCGATCCGAACCAGATGCCAGATATTTAGAGATAACCTTCATCTTATTAAAAAAGTTATAAATGATTTTTTGTAATTTTAAATGGGAAACTTGCGGCCGAAGGTGCTCTCGAATACGTGGAGCTGAATGGCGGCAGTAACCGGAAACGGGCCCCCATTTTCCCATTGCACTTAAAAAAAAAAAAAAAACACTAATAAAGTTGTAACTCGTGAATTACATAACGGATAATTTAAAATTTTAGCATTAGGTTCGGACTGCTAGAGCTAAATTTGGGCGGAGAATGGGCGTTCCGTGACGCCTAGTTCTTTTTTTTTTCGGTAATAAAACACTGTATAAAACATGTTGGTGACGATTAAATGAAAAACATACAGAAGCTCGAGTATGGGTGGTTTGGTTGCCTCAGATGAACTGATCAAACGAATGCTGGCATAAATTTAAACTCGTCCAGGAAATTCCGGCATGAACTGGGAGTTGCTGCGCAGTATAACCCAGCTGACGCACTTCAAAAGCGCAAGTATGTGCCCCTTCTCAGTACGCATGGCGCCATGCAATATTAGCATGGCGACGCTAAAAGAAGGCCATTTCTTTGAAACCTCAAAGCCGAAGCTTCATGGCTGATGTCCGTAGGTGTTCCCGCTGATTCAGTATAGGCTGTTGTGTTGAACCACAGGATGAGCGCACAAACTCGAGCTAAGTAGAGCGACGGGGACAGCGGCTATGTATTAGCTGCACGCGCGGGGAGCGACGATCGCCGCTGATTGAGCGCGACGGCATTCTCGCGAGACGGCAAAGGTGCCTGCGATATTTCGAAAGATACGGAGAATAGAAGAAGATAATTTTCTCCATCGTGTCACGAAGGGGGCAACTGGACACGATTGTAACTTTGTCCCACAGCGTCTTCATTTTTTGACGGTGGCCTAGGACTATGCGATCATTGCTTACCTAATTTACAATGAGACTTCTTGCAGGAACGATATTTTGCGAGAATGCCAGGTTTTACGGAGAAATAAATTTCGTTATTTCTCTTTTGAAGTCGCAGCAGGCGCCTTTTAATTACGAAGCCAAGAAAAGCAGACGGAAACCGGCCAGTGAGCAGGGCGGGGCATCTCAGGCATCGCATCGACATTGCATCAACAGTGGTGAACGCAGAATTTTCAAGTTGCCCCCCCCCCCTCCAAAAAAAAAAAGAAAGAAATCACCGAGTAGAAACGCTCATACCGCTATATCCTCACTACGTTACTTGAGTTGAAGCCGCGCAGCAAACGGACGAAGGTTGTCAACCGTAGTTACGGCGGTCGCGTCCTCCCTCGACCAAATCGGCATATTGATATTGAACACATCGTCGGCGACATGACCGCTGGATTCTCGCTCCGTCACGCAAAACTAAAGCGAACACGAGCGATTACCGAAGCCCTGACGTTTCGAGACGTCAAGGAATAGACTAGAAGCAATTGGCTAGCAGGTTTATATGTATCCATTTGAGGTAAATTTGTCACTGCATTCTTATCCTGTTACTGACTGTAGTGATTATATCGCTAAAAACAATACATTTAATGCTTAAAAGTTGGCTTAATTTTTCCTGACTTTTTTTTGTGCAATGAAGTTCAAAGCGTGCAAGGTGCTCTTTGAGCACCTTGTGTATTTGTTTACCCGCCGAATGGGAACACGTGATTTTGCTTGCCCCCGACCTCAACAACCGACGGCGCGAGCTTGGATTCTCGTCATCGCGCGTTCCCTGTGTTTCCTCAATGTTCCCCCTTGATTGCCCCGAATTGCGTTTCAATGGGCCAAAGACGTGTTTTGGAACACTTGCTCGTCGCATGGCATACAGTGCGCTCGCTTACGTTGGGCACATATCAAAGCCAAGCGCGAGCATTATTGACTTCTATAATGCCAAAGAAAATTGCCACCCCCTAAAGATTTCTTTTAAAATTACATTTGTTCACCTTTTTGTTTTCAAAATGACGCAGATAGCTGCCACCAAGTATAGTACATAAGTGCGACAACTTTGATGTTCCTTACCTCCCATGTCGTAGCCGGTCGATATCATGTTTACTGGCCACGAAGCTTGTTCGCGGTTGACGTTAAATTCCTCCATAATTTTTACCAAAAGGAGGCCTGATATTCTATAGAACGATGATGCGAAGAAAGACACAAGGGTACCGAGAAATGGAATGTGCCAAGCGCGATCCATGACGCACTGTTCTTTATGGGAGATTTTCTGGACTTGATAGCTGTCCTTTGTCATTGTGACTTCTGCAAGAACACCAGAAAAGAAAAACGCCAAACGCAGTCGCTTACGTGTAATGTACCTCAGTTTTTTTTTTCGGTTCGAAAAGTGTTACATTCTGTTTCTCGAAAGTGGCTCCCTAATTTTACTAAAACAGAAAAAAAATACCGCAGGTTGATTAGTTGCATGCTACAACCCATTTACGTCTTAAATGACCAAATCACATAAAAACGTAAACAAAAATTACTGTTTGTTTTTATTTTACCAACAAGTATCTGGACCTTATCTAATTGTTTCATATGTTAGTTTGCTTAACATAAAATTTTAACAATGCCAATCTTGTCATTAGGGGTTGGTCTAGTCACTTCAGTGAAACATTAATATAGTGTCTGAGTGATCATTAATCTAAAATATTTTTCAAACCTTGAATTTAAAGATTTTCTTTTCGCAATCGCATTGTGGTAACCTATGCGCCGTGTCGACGATTGGATTTCACGATTTTACTCTAGTCTCAGTTGACCAAACCACGTTGGAGCAGGGTAAACAATACTTACTCCGCAGCTTTCAGGTAGTCCACGAAGTTTGTTCACGTTCAAGTTACCGATTGCTTTGACTTTGAGTGATGTTCATGTGAGGGTACTTCCAGTTCGATGTAAATGGTATTACGGTAAACATTTTGCAGCACGATATACGTGAATCAGCGAAATTCACCTTCCGATTGCGCTTTCTCTGGGCTGTATATTGGTTCCGCTAGGAGGATACGCTTAAAATATGCACCCGATTCTGCGACGTAGTACATACAGGTCGCTCTGCTATGTAAAGTTATAGTCGCTTGTAAAAGTGCCATACCTGCGGGTCCAGTGAATGCCTGGTACGCTTTGAACCTACGTGTTTGCCCCAGAAGTGATTCCGGCTTTTTCAGGTGTTCGCTTTTCTGGGTAATTTTTTTTTTTGCGGCCATCTCCGACAGCTGCGCGTTTAATGGTGGTGAATCAGCAGCTCGTTGTTGAGCAGGTTCGGTGATGCCAAAACAAAAACTGAAATTCCACGTTAGTTGACCAGCGCAGTACAGTCCATAAAATGAACATTCATATTAAAATAGCGCAAAAAGACGGGACAAAGACGAAGAAGCACACAGGACAAGCGCTAACTGGCAACCAAAGTTTGTTGAATGCTTCCCTTGCTATCGCCGTGCACGCGGTAGTCTCGTCTCAACAAAAACGGCGTAGCGCCAAAGGTTTTTAACATGATATTACCAAATTGCCCAGCAGACCAGTTTACTTAAAATGATTTCACTAACTGCCGATCAAAGCCAAACAAAGAAATAAAAATAAAGCTTTCATTGTTTACTGTATACAACATGGTCCCTGCAGCGTCCAGTTTCATGATTCGCAAGCCTCACACGTTATCTCTAATTTGAGCCAAAATCGTTTTTTTTTGTTTTTTTTGTTTAGGAGTTTATGGTTTTAAAAAGCCCGAAGAAGCCAAGGGCGAGCCAAACTTTATCTCTTTCGGCCAGAATCTGGGTATCATGTCTCTAATTCGCCAAACATGCGTCAAAATTGGGTTTCACTGCTGGTAGGTAGACTGTTCTTTGGCATCGTCTGGCCTAAATTTCTAAACAAGAGCTAGAGTTAGGCTTAAGTTTCGGTTGTTCGGCTTTCATGCATGGGCAAATTAGGGCTTGAATTGTCAGTTAAGTGTCAGGTTTAGACTTCGCGGTTGGTTTTTCGGTTTATATACGTTGCATCTTTGGCTTTGGTCTGGCACATCGGCAATTTTATGGCGAGCCAGAGAAAAGTCATAGAAACGCCAAAGAAGAGTATACACTGGGGCTAACCTTGGACCAAAACAACATAATGCCCAAGTTAGGTACCTAGGATTACCAAGCTTGTGCCAAGTTACGTGTTTTCCTGGTGTCTTGCCTGTGAGCTTGTTTAACTCTTAAGACTTACTTTTATGAGACGGTGCGGATCCTAGTCGATCATTCTGTACAAGAAACCAAACTGAACGGGATTGTTTTGTTTCCTTTATGGTCGAGGGACGTCCATAGAGCATGTAAAATATGAGTTCCATTTTTTTTTTCACGTCCAAGCAGTGTAACTGCACTGCGTAACCTTCGTGATGAGCAAGAGGGTGTTTCGTACGCTGACATATTTACATCTAACGAGCCTGCTGCCGTAACATGTCAAGATCAGATGCTGAAATCCACAATGTAACCTCAAGTAATTTTTTTTTACTACATGTCTCCATGTTAACAAGGAGAAAAAAATCGCGGAGATAATTCAAAATATAGAAGGGATAATTAGATGCCCTTTCCTCGAAGCGCACATACCGCCAATCACAATGAATTGCTGACCAACCTAATCATGTTTGCGAGTAACTGGCAATCAAAGCGATTGCGTATAACATGAAAAGCCTCTTTTTTATAATTGCGTACAAACGCGAAATAATTTAAAAGATGACAACATTTTATAAGAATAAATATTCAAATGTAAGGATAACTGGAGGTTTAATTACCCCGAAACAAGTACACTGTAAGCGGGCAGCTTCTGCACATCTGGAATCCTTAATATAGTTTGAATCAGGCCAACGGAGGACGATGACACCCATGAAGAGCACGCTGACAATGTGCCCTGCGCTGGACATTGTAGTGTTCAATCAACATTATATGTAAACGATTCCAACGCTCTGTATCAGTCTCGTCATTTCACTAAGATATTTGTGTGTGCACCATGAAAATTCGGTTTTTGTTTTTCTGGAGGATTGTGCGCTAGGAACAAGAACTATTTAGTACAATCGAACGATTACTCTTCCCACAGTAGGGATTGCCTCGCGGATGTCATCTTCGTAGCGCGAAGGGCAGAAAGCCCTTTTACACAGCGGACTTTTACAACACCGCTTCTCTGTGTAGCGCTTTCGCCGGTCATGCATGACTGTGCACCTGGAGTGCATTTTTGCTTGCTCGTAAGGAGCAGCGATATCTTCTCCTTTTTTTTTACTACTTTTTCCTGGTTTGTGGTTTTTAAGAAGGTGAACTGGCAAGTATTAGACATTACAAGATCATTGCAGTAATTTTATTTTCAGCAGTTGCGGTTATGGGCACAGATATTCACTCTTTTATCTCGCTTTCAGTCATGAGGCCACTCTTGTACTCAACACTCGTCTTCTGCTACAAGAGGAAACTGCTGCTCAGACGCCAGATGTTATGCTGAAGAGGCTCGCAAACAGGCACGTCTATTCACAATTGTATCTCAAAAACGGCAGTGCACCTGCTACGCAGCATACACAACTTCGTGTTTACTTGTATAGGGGACTTGGTTTTACTACAGACGCCACAGTGCTAGGTCGGATCCGCGGATACCACGCCATTGTGGCCCATATTCAATTCTCAACCGAACCGCTCATGTCACTTATGTAGGAAAACGCACCAAACTCTCAGAGAATACACGCCGTCGGCAGCTTTATCGGAGACTTGTTGTATCAATGTAATTACGAATATTATTTTATATATATATTTTTGGGTTGTTTTTGACGAACAATGTATGTATCCTTCCTACAAGGACTGATAAAAAGGGCAAGACAAGCATTATTTTTGCTTTTTGCATTTTTTTTTCAATTCAGTCTAAACAATGTAATTCATGTGTTGTCAAAAACTGATTATTTAAAAAAAAAGGTGAAGAAATAAAGAAAAGTTTATGTTTTATAACGTATTTATGCATATTTCGATAAATTCCGCTCAGGTGGTGAAACATTCAGTGCAAAAAATGAAAATGGCTTTCGTGAGAGATTTTTAAGACGAAAGCCTAACTTGTCCCATTTCGCGAAAAAGCGGCGGCGTTGTGCCCGAAAGATGGTTACAAAAATATGTCATCAAGCACGCGCCGCTCAAAGTCAAAGCGGACGCGCCTCCGAAATAAAACACAAAGTACAGCAACGCAGATGCTTCGTCACGGAAGTTGTATGAGCCGCGGTGCGCCGCGCCTCCGCAGTGGTGGAGCGTGATGCCACCGCCGGAGCCCCGTGTAAAAAAAGCAAGACGTGGCGTGCTGCTTGTAGAAATGCGCTGCGCGTAGGAATGTTTTCGTGTTTCTAGACGTAAGCAGTCTTAAGTGTTTTTGATTTTTATTTGTATCCGATTTGCTTGTGATACCTTAAATGCACACTTTTCCAAAATATACCTTTCGGGAAATTGTCCGTTCAAATTTTCCGTTTACCGTATATACTGCCCCCCCCCCCCCCCCCCCCCAAAAAAAAACAAAAAAACAACGTCGGCATAAAACATTTAAGGATTGATTTGTAAAGTAAAAAGTACGAAAAATAAACATATAATGACCGAAAAATTGGACAGCACGAAATATGTGACGTCCGTGTTTTTTTCTTCTATGTTTCTTTTTTTTTGTTAAGCATTTACACTATACCAACGTGCTCACCTCAAAATCGATAAGCAAACTTCCAGTGTTTCTAAGAAAATAAAAGATGCTGCACCTCACTCACCTATATTCTCGACAAATTAACGTGGCACAAGCCGCCCTCATGAATGTAAGCTAAGATCATGAATCTTTAGACCTGACGTGAACATTTTGTAAACTCTTCGAAAGTTGTCTAAAGGGTAGCCACACCCAGACAGTGAATTCTTTCGGTTATCGAATCTCAGTTCCACAAAACCAGTTTATCGAATGCACAAGGTTGGGAGGCACATCTAGAGAGGACTTCTTTCTTGTTTCCTCTATCACGAAAAATGTTACTGGAAAATTCTGGACAAATGTTTTACTGGCATGTGTATACCTATTGACCAAAAAAAGATATACTGTAAACGACTTAATTTTCGCGGGCTCAAATTTTCGCGAATCGGGCCAAAGCTGAAAATGTGAAATTATTCGCGGGTTCTAATTTTCGCGAATCGAGTGTAGCTCCCGTAGCGTTCACACATTGCCCGAATTGTTCGCGGGACCTTTTTTTCGCGTTTGTAGGCAATTCGCGAAATTCGCAAAAATTAGGTCCTTGCGAAAATGTAGTCGTTTACAGTACTTAATTTCACCTCAAGACCGGACGTAGACAACGTTATGACCTGGCGGGACCAATCATACTTTGTCAAGTGCTTGTCCACTTGGCCTTTGTAAATTTCCTGTACGCGTTCAATTATGGCGTCTTCTGCGTCCAAACTCTGCGCCCAAACTTCTGCGTCCGGGCGCCAGAGAAAATGTTTGTTTATTAAAGATTTCTGGCAAATGAATGAAATATCCACAGTTTATAGTACTTGATCTTATTTTCGTAAATGTGAAGTTAGTTTTGATATAGCTTGCTTTTAATGTACTGGATGTTAAGCACGCTCAAACAAACCCATGTCCGTGCGTGCATGTGGGCCATGGTGACGCACATAAAAAAACCTATTAAAATAGTCTAATTCGTACTTGTTAAGGCGCTGTTAAGGCCCGTTCACACACTTGCGTTCAGAGCGACCACTATGCTTACGAACGAATGCAACCGCTCCGACTTCAACGACAACTGTACGCGACGTGTACACACACATGGAACCGCATGCAACCAAACGAATCAACAGCCAATGAGAAACGAGCTTCAGCTCTTGCTCCTAGCCAATAGTAAGCAACCCAGCTACGCTTACAAACATGGCGGACGGTTTCCAGCCCGACGCGAAATCCTCACCGGAACAGCCGGAGGTGTCGGCTACGGCGTACAGTCACGAAGATCTGCTGTGCGCCTACAATAGCTGTGTAAAGGCTGGTTCAGACATCTGAAGCGAACCCGTTATTCACGACTGCGTCCGTTGTGACCAGAGCGACCGCTCTGCGCCGCGCGTACACTCCTGCAACCACTGCCACAAGCGCAGGGTCGGGACTCGGCAGCACGGCGGCCGCTTCTCCGCCGCCGTCAGCTGTTTCAGCGGTGCCTCTAAAAAGAAGGGGACGCGCTGCCACTCACTTGCGTAACAGAAAATAGACAGACCGTCTTCTATGACCTTAAACTCTATTTTTTTTTGTTCAGGATACGCTTGCAGGGTAGTGCATTAAAAAAAGAAAAAGATGCAGTACGCCGTCTTGCAGAATCACGACTTTAATACACGACTTTGCCAACAGTACAAATCTCGCCACACGCCTTTTCTACGATCATAAAAGACGATGTAATTTTAGCAGCGATACAGCAACGTAGAAATATAATTTCGTGATCAGATAGACGTTGCGAGCGTTCAGGATTGCTAACACTAATCACCTTTCTCGGGTGATGAAAACGCGTAAAAATTCGCATCCTTTATACGGTACGCACCAGTAATACCTTGAACTTGAGCACACGCATGGAATGCGCCAAAAAGAAATCCGGGTGATGTTCGAGGACACGAATGCAAAGAAAGCACCACTGTAGTCGAAGTAAACAAACACGACGGCACGGGCGTTTCTGCTGTCTTGAGAATGCCGCCACGAGATCGCCGCACGAGTAGGTGGATCTTCCCTTCTAGTACGTGCTGGGTTATCATAGCGACACACGACGAGAATTCACAGTCAAGGATAGCGCTTTTACGGGGAACGATGAGAAGTTTCCACCACGCCGTCCACGTCGACGATCACCACCGACGCCATGTTTGCGGACTGAAGAAGCCTGGCACGACCGGCATGCAACGCGCGCGACCGAGCTCTCCTCGACCTGTGATTGGCCTGTCGCTCCCGTCGTTCCCGAACGTAAGAAAAAGTTCAGCCCGGCTCAACTCCTTGCGTTGCGAACGAACACGAACGAAACGACCGTTTGGCGCTTCGTTGCTATGGTAACTCGTCGTTCCAACCGGTTGCATTCGTTCGTAAGCGCAGTGGTCGCTCCGAACGCAACTGTGTGAACGGGCCTTTTACGGTGTCAGAGAGAAAAAACATAAAGGACAAAACCGGACGACCGTCCGGTTTTCGTCCTTTATGGTTTTCTCCTCTAACAGCGTGTGCGATTGCTTCTTTGTTTAAATTATGTCAGAATCACAAAAACACCATTTTCAAAGTACTATTTTTTGGAAGTGTCTATAAACATAAGATTATGCATTTTAATTACACCTTCATAATTGATTTCTAAAGTTTTAACACGCCAAATTTGGTTGTCACAGGATAATGTTAAGAGCAAAAAGTATTGTGCGCAATCTGGGAAGCTGCCTCAAAATTGCAAAAAGTTTAAAACGTGTTTGAATATTACCCTAAATGTGTAAGCAACATTCTGCTAAGGTAGCGAATTGGTCGAGTGGCTAAACGTTATACATGATAGAAACAGCTCAAATCGACGGCGACGAAGTAGAGAAACAAACACGACACCTGCGTCCTGTTTTGTTTGCTTCTTCACTTCGTCAACGTCGTTTGAGCTGTTTTTGTCGTGTATAAAGCAACAGAACACAGCGGTGAGACAAGATGGTTTTTGTCATTAGTTTTTAAGGAATCAAAGCTATAAAAGTGGGGTAGAGAGTAGATGCTTAGGCCTACTTGTCTAAATAATTATGGTGGCAGGGGACCCCCTAATTTGCAGAACCACGTCCACAAACATGGCTCATATTAATGCCTATCGAGGTCACCGGAAGGTCTTAAAATCCAAATTTGACTAATTCCGCAACCATATTCGGCTCTTATTTTTCTATAAAAGAGTATGAAGATTTATGACTATCAAAATTCTGAAACCCGGAAACACAATCTTTTGAAAAATATTTCCATTTCTTGACCTATGTCTATCTTTGAGGCGAAACGAAGTAAAGGTAATATCGGGAACACACGCTGGCAGTCGATTATCGCTTGCAGGAAAAGCTAACTTTTTAAAATAATTTTTCCAGAATATTTTTTACCTTTGTTTTTTATGAGTAATGAAAAAGAGTAGGAGCCTATGTAAGCTGCACAAACGGTTACTCTACAAATTTTTCTAAAGACACAAACATGTAACATTTACCAAATATTTAAAAATCAAAGATTCATCGTTTTCATAGACACGTAAAGAAATGACAAAATGTTTCACGTGCCAGTTATTTTCCAGCTGTAACATTGAGCCGGCGACTTCCTATTATTTCAGACTGTTCTATGGAACACGGCTTTGCTGTAATAAAGTTGCTACGCAGTACACAATATTCATAAATTTGCGTCGCTGCGCTCAGTTCGCTGTGAAGCACAGATGCAGCCTCCATCCTGCACAGCGCTTATGTCTAGACAGCAGCACACTTCACCAACGAAGTTACAAGAGTGATTGAAGGTACGCTTTTATTACCTTTTAATATTGCTAAGAATCCAACGCCTAAAAGTATCCCTTCTTATCATAAACATCCATAGGAATCATTGCAGACAGATATTCGGCCCAACACTGGCTATAAAATAAAAACTTGTGCGTGATTAAAACACAACAGACACGATAGCAACAAAAACATAGGCTCAGGTTCTTTTGCGTTGTAAAGTTGAAATACATCTATTTATAATGTGCTTGTGTAAGTGCTAGTCTACTATATAAAAACATAGATTATGGGCACGTTGAAAACCAATCCATCAGCCACGAAAGCTGGAATTTCGTCGTTTTGTGGTCACGTGCCCAACTAGGAGCTTGAGTACACGCAGGTTCGATTCAACAAAGATTACAGTAATATACTTTTGGTTGTGCTGTTTACTAGGTTAGAGCACTTTATTTGGTAGCCTCCAATAATATTATATACAGACATAGGTAAATTGCACTGCGTTAAAGCACCTTGATCAAAGCTACTATTCCTTACGCAAGAAGAAGTATTTTTTTTTGTATTTCTACAGCACGTAAAGTAACGCTTCTCAGGCGATTGAGACTCCCGGGAAAAATCGGTTTTTAGACGTATCGCGTTGCGAATTCCTACACATGTGCAACCCGGACGCGGAAGCATGGGGTGATAATATGAACCAATACACTTACCTTGTTCAAAAAAGAAAAAAAAAACGGTTTCGGGCTGTTTGCCGCGGTCAACGGCCGCCTAATTCGCAGATGACTTCATGACCGGGCTCGCCTCGTTAAATCTGCCGCCGACAGATGTTGGAAGCGTCGAGCGCGCTGGCGCCGAGCTTAGCAGACGATCGTCGGAAACTTTTCCCTATGCCGGCGCGCGTCTCTCTGATATTAAACTATAATTGTGCGACATTTTATTTATTAAACATAACTTAATAAAAAATACCGAGGTTGAAATCCCTCATGACTCCATATTTTTGGTACGCCGATTATCGGTCGAGGCGCTGCGTTCCTCTCATGTCTTACGTTATGCCACCTTTCGGTAGAACATACAACTAGAGCAAGCCCGGTCATGATGTTGTCTGCGAATGCCACCGCAAAAAACCCAAAACAGGTTTTTTTTTTTGTTTGCAACGGTGTAAGCTTATTTGTTGGTATTTTTACTCCAAGCTTCCACCACCTTGCCGCACCTCTCTAGTTAATCGTAACGAGAAACGTAGAGTAACCTATTATTTTCGAACAATCTAAAGTGGGTTAGAAGCTGTTGTAAGAACGGCTGACTGATGATGTGTTCATGAGGTCAAGAACAGCATTTATATACAGATATTTATATTAAAAATGTTCGGCATCGTCCGCTCATGGCCATGCCTCCCTCCTCCATCTCGTGCATTCCTTCCTCCGGATCCCACTTTTCCTTACTATTTGTCGGGATGCCGCTTCCATATAACAGGCTTCAACACACTCCCCCGCTAAAGAGAAGAAAAAATGAACGTGTCCTTGCTGTCGATTTGAATGCTGGAGGAAACGTTATTGTTTTCAATATTTTCATGAGGGCATAGTTTACGTTTCTGTAATCCGAAGGGAAGCGTCGGTAGCCTGGATATAATATCTCCGACATTTTTACCGTGTTGTTGCACGTCATACGTATACCATGTCCGTGGCATAACGAGGGGGCCTTTTCTTTTGCGTGATTTGGCAAGCAAGTCCTCCATCCGGTATTACAGTCAAGCTTTAACCGAATTGAATGGTTTCGTGTAGCCGATGCACGGGTTGGAGGCAAGGCGCGAAAAATGCCACAAGTCCTTTTTCTGGTTTCCTGTAGAGCTGTCGTTTGCCGCTGATGCATTCTGATTATTCATCAAGTTTTACGTTTACTGTTTGATGCGTCTTGTATATAAGATTTTCTCTTCCGCTGAATAATTTGTCTGAATCTATGTTTCCTTATGTGGTTAGTTACCTCGTTAAATATCCGTTTGTTCATTTCTTTTCTCCTGCGTCTGACTCGCTTTTTTCCTTCTGTTGCTTTTGCGTTATGTGTGCAAATTTTCATATGAACCTGCTTCATATTCTTTTTCTTGATCATCTACGACTTGCTTATCCGTCATCATGTAGACTGTAGTCTATGGGAGGGTCTCTTGCTAGGTTTCCTTAGGAATTAAAATTAGGGGGTTGTCTATATTTTTAGGGGGGAGGTTTGGGGGAGGGGGTGCATTGAGAATAGAGGAGTCGTATCAAATTAAGTGGGGTGCCTTCAGAAAAACAAGGGGGGGTGTACACCCCCCACCCCCTTGTCTAGGGAAATAACTGGTATCTTGCACAGGTTGGTCGTTCAGTGGCATATTACTGACGTTTTTCAGTCCCATCATTCCGTGTACGTCCTTCGTCTGCTGGTATGATCGCTTTTCTGTGACGAAGCAATCGTCGGCATACTTGGTAGGCACTCCGGCGACAGTTGCGTGTTCAGAATCTTTGCCACGGGAGGTTACGTTAAGCTGAATTGGTCTCACGAGGCGTGGTTTGTTGGACGTCATATCTGATGTATTGCGTTCTTTCGATAAGTGCTCGCTTTATTTTTCGACTTTCTTTAGATTCGTCCCGCACTGGTTGACTAGTTGAGCTTTAAACATCAGCATTGACCGATGCCTCAAAATGCGGTCATTTAGTTCTATGACGTAAGCAAATTCTTCAAATTCTTCAGTGGGTTTGAATGGCTCGATGGTTTCGTTCACGTAATTCAAAGGACATTCGTGGTCTTTTAACCTCTCGATGATGTCGTTAAGTTGTCGGTCTGTCGCTAGAGTGTGGTTACCTGCGTGCGCAGTGCAGTTTTTGTGTTGGAGAAGGCAGTCGATGTCGATGACGCCGAATGTGAGAATGCCATGGATGTGCGTTGCATTGGTTGACGTCTCTTTCATGTTCCCGGTCGGTCCTGGGTGCGTTGGATGTTGTGACGTACCTTTCGTTGATTCGTGTCCAGTCAGGTCCTCACCATTTCGTTAAGCCCTCTCCCGGGTTTCGGCACCATGCTCTAAGAACGGCTGACTGATCGTTGGTTGATGAGGCCAACAACAGCTTTTACATGCAGATGTTTATATTAAGAATGTTCGGCATCGTCCGCTCATGGGCCTGGCCTCCATCGTCCATCTCGTGCATTCCTTTCCTCGTGATCCCGCTTCTGCTTCCTCTTTGTCGGTATTCCCGCTTCCTTATAATAAGTTTCAACAGAAATGTTAGTTTACATGTTGTAGAGTTATTGGTGATAAGAGCTCACAAGACTTGGTGCGGAGTGCATTTGGGGTTTTTGTACGTGATAACATTTTCCTAACGTAATCATAAAACCCAGCTAAGAAAGCAATGCACCCAGAGAATTTAAGCCCAAGGCATTAGAAAGAGACATTTTTCATCTGAAAACTGACGTCATAGTTGGTAGCACAATTGAAAGCTACTGGAATGCAAATGTTTTACTTGGATTATAGATTTTTTGTTTACCGTTATATTTTAGTAAGAGAATAGCTCTGCCGATATTCAGGGCGATTTTAGAGTACAAATCCCCATGCTGAAAAAAGATGCGTTTATGATGATTGTATTTGTTTTAAAAGCAACAATGAGGATTGTTCGATTAGAGTTAGTACTCTGCTGACCGTCGTGAGACAGGAGCATTAAGCTCACACTCCTACACACCGCGTAACTATTAAATCAAACAAGCAATCGCCATGTTGTTGTTTTTTCAGCTTTTTCTTAGAATAAAAGAAGGTTCCCCTAAAAATAATAGTTTGGTGGAAAGTGCCCGTCGCCACTAAGGTGAGCAATACATTTTTGTGCCCCGTCAGCGCTCTTCATACATAAAATGTGAAAACGCGCCAATGACGAGTTCCCTCCAAACATGTTGCACAGTGTAGATGCAGTATAAAATCTCCGGTGTATGGCGTCTGACTGCAGCTTGCACTCCACGCAGTTTCAGGAACAGAAAGTCACTATTATTTTGTTACTTTTTTATCCACAGCTGCATGACTTTGATCAAAACAACCAGGACAATTAAATGTGCTTACCCGTGTCATCCGGGTACTTCGTAATACGTCTCGCTGAAGGCTATCCTTCGCGAGAGAAACGCGAAAACGAGCATATGTGGCAGTTGCGTCGTGAAGCCCAGTGAACGTCACATAACGCAAAAATATGGTTCAGACATTTATGAGTTGAATATATAGAACAGGAAGATTGAGGTGAAACCTGTTATTGAACCTATTATTCCACCATATTAATAATAACAACCATATTAATAATAACATAAAAAACTAAGGCACTACATATTGATAAAGCAATTATTGCAAACGTGCACGCGAGATGAACAGGGACAACCATAATAATCCATGGAGAAAATTAACAAGGGGGACAAAAGACATACAAATATTTCCAAACACAGGTAGGTGACTGCTGCTCGACTAAAAAAATCCGCCTGCTCCTGGTATCGAACCAGGGACCTCTGCATTTTATTGGAGATGTGTGTTTGTCCTTTGTCCCCCTTGTTCCCCTTGTTCCCCTTCTCCGGGGATTATTATCGTAATTATTTTCCAGCTTACTTGGACATTCACATTATTGCTTTATCATCATAACCTTAAAATTCACGCCGTTCACCCTTGTTGGTGTTAGATTGGTTGCAGCAGTTAAAACACATTTGCTCTACTGACATCTAACTCCTGGTTAAAGCAGTTGGTAGAGCGCTCCACTGGATATGAAGAGGTATCTGGTTCGATACCGGGACCAGACGGATTTTTTCCGGTCGCGCACCAGTCATCTAGCTGTGTTTGGAGATTCGCGTTGGTCCTTTGTTCCACTTGTTCCCTTCACCGGGGATTATTATCGTTATTCTTGTCCAGCTCAAATGTATCTTTGCATTACTGAGTTATCATCATAACCCTAAAATGCAGGCCGTTTACCCTTGTTGATGTTGGACTGGGGGCAGATGATAAAATTTGTTTGCTCTGCTGACGTCTATATCCGGGTTAGCTCTGTGGGTAGAGCGCTCCACTGGAAATGGAGAGGTCTCTGGTTCGATAGCTAGGGCCAGGCGAATTTTTTCAGTCGTGCACCAGGCACCTAGCTGTGTTTGGAAATTTGTGTTTGTCCTTTGTGCCCTTTTTCCTCTTCTCCAGGAATTATTATCGTCACTAAGGTATAATTTAATATCTTAAAGCCGACCCTGTGACACCAAAGAGGGGACAAACAACTCTGACAGGTTCACATATAGAAATCAATATGTGTGATTTCCACGAGATCGTTCTGCGCTAGAACCATTTTTCATACTTTACAATGCTCTCCATAAAAAGAAAGTGCTACACAATATTGATTCGCGTAATTTTGACTGACGATCTTTTTTTTTGTTAATAGCCGTGCTTACAGTTTGGATACCGAGTATTACTGCTCTGAGCTAGTCTCGAGCAGCATTAATAGTTTGCGTGCTACGTCACGTACTTGAAGTGCGTAGCAGGTTTCAAAGCTTGTTTGTAAAACAAAATCGTTGCACGTTTTCGGTTTACTTTTTAAGGTAATTTTATTTATTGAAAAATTTTTTATTTCAGAGGAGCAATGAGTCTGTCAATTGCAGCTAGTGCCGCTGGAATACCATCGAAAAGAAAAAGTAGCGAAACGAGACCGCGTCAAGAAGTCGACACCTGCTGGCACCTGGTGGCAGCCGCTGCGCTCACAACCTGCCTGGCAACAGTGGCTCTTTCAAACTCAGGATTCCTATACGTGAACCTGATGAAGGAGTTTGCAGTCAACCGGGAGGTTGCTTCTTGGCCAGGAAGTATCATCGTCGCCATGTGTCATATTGCCGGTACGCCGAGCGAATTTACACGTATTAATGTATTTATTTACCGTAAATATACAGTCATGTCTCGTTAGTGTGGACCCCGTTAATATGAATAACCCGCTATATGGAGACCATTTGCGAATACAAACTGAGAGAATACACGCATTTTTGTCTCGTTAATATGGACAACTCACATTGTTGACGATTTTTGGGGAAAACGGGCGCGTCCATACTTACGAGACATCAATGTGTAAAGACAACACTGAAGAAAAACATATTTTTGTAGCTGTGCGCACGAACATAAAAAAGAAAATAAAGAAGCCCGAAGAAACAAAATTGCGTATGTAGAAACAAAATGAAATAGGGCTAAAAAAGTTTATGCTATGCAATCACTGAAAACATTGAAAGGGGGAGGGGGGTGATCGATAAGATTTCGTTCAGCAAACTGATGTCCGGAATGTGAAATCATTTTCGCACAGAGCAACGCGGGAAAAGGTGGAGAGAGTTTAATTGGATAAGCTAGGTTGCCTTAAGCCGTCATCGGTATGTTAGCTTAGGTGTCAATAATGTTGCACTTGTAAATTTATGAACTATTATCACTGTAATCAGAAAATGCATTGCCAGATCTGGAATATTCGTACATCGCGTACAAGGTGCAATTTTGTTTTTACCTGACGCAATGGTATTCATAAATTTCAATGGCAATAACTTTGAAGGCGAAGATTGAAGAGTAGTTGTATAAATTAGTTAAGGAATGAAAAAACAAAAAACTCACCAGACAAGGTGCTTATTTGTTTTGTACGTATACTATTTGTGAGTGTTGTGTTTCCTCTACATAACGGTAGCTGTTCTAGCGAAAATAACTGCTGGTTTTCCTTCTTTTCCGTTTAGGTATTATTGTGGCGGTATTACAACGACGAATATCCATCTTTCGAATTTCCCTTTTTGGGGGAATGCTCAGCTCCATTGGGTTTATAGCCTCTAGATTCGCACCGGACATGACGTGGATGAACGTAACGCTTGGGGCAATTCACGGTGAGTCTTTCTGAGTAATGGATCAGTTGTTTTCTTCCGTCATTATTAAGTTCTTCATTAACTGATTTGTTGTTGTTGTTTTACCACGACTTCTACAACTAACTCAGAAATAGCTTCCACAACTTCATGTTGACCAAATACGCAAAAAGGTCGTGCAACGCATCTTGACACACTGGGAAACCTTAAGAAACTCACCATCTCAAGTGAAAATAACTGCATATTAGAAGTTTGATTCTACCTGTTGTAGATTATGGCAGCGCCTATGCGCAACAAATTAAACAAAAACTTCAGATAATACAAAACAAGGCACTTCGACATATTTATGACGACTACAGATCAACCACATCAATCACTGAAATGCCAAATAGAGCAGTTTGTTTCACTATAAAAGCCCACATGACAATAAACTGGATCGACTCTGTGCTGGTTGTCACCCTACAGAAGCGTAGGAGGACTGCGCAAGTAGGCCCCCTGTAGGTCCCACGAGAGAAGCCCGGTGGGCAGCCCAAGTCGGGCCGACTTGGGCCCGAGTTGCAGAACCGACGTGGGACCCACGTGGACAAATTGGGACCCACGTAGGAAAACCTGGGACCCACTTGGGCTGCCCAGGTGGGTCCCCGTAGGCCCATACTTGGAGCCTACTTTGTGCTACTTAAGGTATACAAATATGTTAACTACAAAACTTTCAAAATTAAAAAAAATTAAAAATTATGGAGTGTTTAATTTCTTTTTAAAGAAAAATAGTACGTTTTTTATTAGAAATCAACTTGTGCTTTAGTCTGACATAAGTCATTGTTTTTTGATTGGAGCATCGTTTTTGTCTCGCCTAACCTCAAATTTTAATAACTCGAAAAATTTAAAAATAATAGTGCTGTCTATGGAAGAACTGGCGTTGAGGTGTCTACAAACTTATGTATGTAGGCATCTCTGATTATTTAAGATTTTGAAGTTGACTTTCTTTTTAGGTCTTGGTGTAGGACTCACCCTGCTGACCCTGAGCATCATCTTGACAATGCATTTCGACCGCTACAGGGGCGTAGCATTGGGATTCAAGTATGCTGGATGGTCATGCTCTGGTATTTTGTTCCCGAAGCTGCTGGCCTTCCTAGAGGAAGAGTATGGTTTCCGCGATGCACTACTCATCTTTGGTGCAATATCCCTGAACATTCCAGCCCTCACTCTTTTCTTAAAAGAACCACCAGGGAAAAGCTTAATAGCCCAAAACAGTGAGACTGCAATGATACCAAAGACTTCAAGTTGGAATTGTGATCCTCAATCAATAGGGTTAGAACGAGTAGGAAGACAAAAAAGCGACAGCTCTCAGAGTTCGGGAAGAGGCACGAAAATACTGGAGTTACTGCGGAGGCCAATGTTTTTTGTAATCATTATTGCTGCCATAGCGGCAGACATCACCACCTTTGTGAATTCATCGGTCTTGGTTGACTACGCCGTGGACAAAGGTTCAGCTCTTGCGAAGCTGAATCACTCATCATATACGGATCTATTAGTGAACTAGTTGGCCGACTGATTATTCCACTGCTAGCCGACAAACTGTTGCTTCGACGTTGCACCGTCGTCATGGCTAACTTTTTTATATTGGGCATTTCCATGGTGCTAATGCCGTACGCCACACGCTATGTAGAAATCATACTAGGGTCCTTGTGCATCTCTCTGTCCGTTGGATTTCTTGTCTCTGTGAAGCCCGTTCTCATGGCTGACTATCTTGGAGTGGAATTCATCTCTGCCTGTTTTGGATGCTCGGGGCTGCTTTTAGTACCTATGCTCTTCTTCACGCCAACGATCATAGGTACGTATGTGTAACACACAGAGTAATGTACACGAAATTTTTTCGTGTATTTTTCAGTTATTGGAGGAAGTGGATTTGACATACCGGATATTTATTTTTTATATAATTAATAACATAAAACATTCCTAACTCACTCTAAATATGATCACTCATGGTATTCTTTATACGGGTGATAAATATGTTTACCTAATGTGAACGTTTCTACATTAGGCAAAGGGACCTTTTTTGTTTCGTTTCAGTAAACAAGATAGCGGCCACGAAATCTTATTTTAATATTTTGATACGTAACGTCAGATTTATAAAGTAAAGCTGACGCCACGCTCGGCCGAGGAGGGAATTCAGTATGGATGAGGCTTCAGCGATACTATTTTTTTACAGGAAATCTAAAGCAGTTTTCCAAATACTGAGTAATGAACCGTCTTGCATAGTTAATCATGCTCTAAATTTTAATATTGTGCTTAAATTGGGCAAAAAACTAAAGTAAACGCTTTTTTTAACCCATGGTGATTTTTGCAGGACATGGCGAAGCCTCTTTGTTAACTGTTATATCACAAAGGCGTCGTGATGTCGCTGTCGGCATCTGCTAACCAGCTTAGAGGCCACCAGGAGCCAACGTTTCTAGATTACCTCAGTTGTGGAACTGCCGTGGAGGAAGGTACCCCCCCCCCCCACTTCACTCCCTTCAATACACCTCGCGTCGTTTGAAGCACCATCTAGATTTTCGTTTCAAAACCGTGTGTTTCAAAGGATAGAGTACGGTGAAACGCCATGCAGACGCCGTGCTTCGAAACGTTCGTATTCCGTAGAATACTCTGCAGTTACCATAGCAGCTCTCCGGCGCATCGAACGACGGGAGGCGAGCCGTGGTGAGAGGGGAGGGGTGGGAGAGGGGGGGAGGGGGGGTACTGCTCGTGCGAGCAGTGCGGATGAGCAGTTGCGTAAGTGAGCTGATCTAATAATGTTGGCAACAGCAATCTGACACCGCCAATGATGTCATTTTCGCTATATATCTCTGCTTTCGCGCTATCCTGCTCTCGGCGCACGCTGCGGAGCGGAGCTAGGGCGAAATTTTATTCGACGATTACGTCACTTTTACTCAAACATATCTGAATAAAAATGTCCATACGTAATGTTTAATTTTAATAAATTCACACTGCTCTTTTTCATTCGAATGAAAAAAGATGCAGCTTCTTTTTAAGCCCTAATACAAGATACTGTTTCTTCTTTCTTCTTTTTTTTTTCAGGTATTTTTAGGGATTCACAAGGCAGCTACGACAATGTGTTCAGGATGTTGGGTGGAATTAACCTGTTTGTGTGCGCCATTTGTATTGCCGTCGTGTGCTTCGAACGATCTCGCATTGGTGTCTGGACTCTTCGCACCAAATCGTACGATACAATGTCGAAAACGGTGGTAGGAACAAAGGTGCCGGTCCACATGGCAGGGTCTCACATTAAATAAATATGATCCTTCCATGCAAAATGTGGTTGGCTTAAGTGTTTTACTGTAAAAAAAACACACACAAAAAAAAACACCAGGTGTTGGCGACTGAAAACAAAGTAGTTGACTCTCAGAGGATTATGAATGGAAAACAGTGAAACTTGACGCTGTAAAACTACCCGAACCGTCAACGAGGAAGCTACGAACACACCTCTTTGCATACGTCATTTCGAAAAGCCTGTGAGTCCAGTGGTGAGCGAGATTTCTGGCAACTGGCTTCCCGAGTGGTTCCGTGTTATTGAACTAGTTCGCGAAGTTTCCTATGTCAGTGCTTTTGTTGACATTGTGTATGTCTATTAGAGGCATAAGACATCTAGACATAGCGCTTTTTTACAATACTGGAATTGTCTAGCCAGTGACGATTTAAATATGCATATTTCTCTGCTAAATTTAAAAGCTGGGGATAAAAAATGACCTCTGTTGTTTTCCTACACCTTAATGAACTCGCCAAATGAAAACTGCGTAATAATGCCATTCCGGAGTTAAAGCCACTTGAGGCAATTGTAGGAAGTATTCTCCTAGACACCGTACATCGAAGTTGAGCATCGCCCAAGGAGGCACTCCCGAGCAACAAGGCCGTATTCCTTATGCATAGAGGACGTATATATATATATATATATATATATATATATAATATATATATATATATATATATATATATATATATATATATATATATATATATATATATATATATATATATATATATATATATATATATATATATATATATATATATATATATATATATATATATATATATATTGTGCACGAGATTATCAGGCGAGGAAACAGAGAATAACTGAAGAAACTGAAATAAGACTGAACTTGTGCCCAAAATAAAAAAAGAAACAGAAGGTAACAGCAGAGCGTCGCGGGCGTCGAAGTCGGTGAGACGGCAGGATCGAACGCTGAGGCGAAACTGACTTCGGCTTGCCACGCGGAGCGCCTTTTTTGTAGCCGCGTGGATTTCCGGAACATTCGTCCTAGAACGTTCGGCGCGTAGAACATTCGGGCCGCGTTGGCTGGTTAACAAGTTGTTACAAATTGAAGTCAGAGCACACATTATGAAAAATGAAAACTGAAAGCAGGTTCAGAAAAGGAACAATGGTGTGGCCCCCTAATGGTTGAAAAATTAATGTCCCCAAATAAGAAACTAGGCACACGAGGAAATCGTATAGCAATATAGAGTAAGCAATCATAAAGACTCTCAGAAAAACCACTTGTACACATAGGGGAACGGTAGAGAAACACCGCAAATAATTTTCCTAAAAACCAAGTGCTAAGGAGCACCAGGCAACTTTTATAAATCACACGACCAGCCTAAAGGTGCCTTTAACATAGGTTCCTTTGCAATCAACGAATCAGCCCGCGCTGATTGATCGCGATGCACATGCCACGCGTGGAGGAGCGCGAACTGATTCGCCGTTGGCCATAAAGTTCCCTTAGCTAAAGGGATCTTTATGATCGTGTGAATGAGGTATCAGATTACAGGCAATCGGTACAGAAAAACATTAAACACATTCATTAAGTGCTATAAAGACACCGCCACCCATTCTATCCGTGCGAAAGTTTCAATGGGAAAATGGCGGCCGACGGAGTTTTCGAACACATGGGGCTCTATGGCACCAGAAACCGAAGACGGGCAAAAATGGGCTTCATTTTCCCATTGAAATTTTCAGAAAATCACTTATAACTTTTGATTAAGTTATCGGATCGGGCTGAAACTGTGGCATCTGGTTGTAACCTCTAGCTCCACCTTTGGGCGGAGAGTGAGCGTTTGGCGATGCCTAGTTTATTTTTGCGGTAAAAAAGCCCTTGTAAATTTTCTTTCGTGACACAAAAGAAACAAATTTGTCTATACAAATTTGTTTTTTAAGAGACGAAGAGAAAGACGTGTTCCGCATAAGTCCCTGAAGGCAGCCGGCCTCACAACCTGTGAGGTCTAATTACTCTATAAACTTATCCAACTCAACCCCGGAGCAAAGAGGGACAACACGGTGAGGAGGACGTGTCTCTCAGAATAAATTAAGGCGCTGTATAGAGCGGTAGGGTTACAGCGACCCCTCCAAGCTGCCGCCACAGGGAGCAACTATACTCCCGGTGCAAAGACCGTAAGAGATCGCGCCTGTTCACTCTAGCCCGGCCATTGCTCTTCAAACTGCTGAACGAGGCAATGTCCACTCACACAGGGGCGTTTGCTTATGTTTTCCTACGTTGCGTTATAACTAGGTCTGGGCACTTGATCTAATAACCTACCAATGAATCAATTAATGATTTAATCGCGATTAAATGTTTAACCAGTTAATCTGTTAAATTTTGGCAAAGGGAAAAATAAACATTTAACGCTTTCACCACGCACGTGTACGAGTACACCTGTATGAAAGCAAACTTTAGGTAAAAATTTCACCTAAAGTAAACTGTAGTGGCGAGATGTGTGACTCGAAAGAAGTGGAGAAGGTTATATGTGCCCCCAGCCACTTCAACGTCATGTGATTGTCCGTTTAGTGAACCTATAGGCCTATTACTAAATTAGGCAACCATCAAGGAGAATGCAGGGAATGGTGTTCCACGCGCCGCACGTGCGCGTGGAACGTCTGCAGCAGTAACTGTCCTAAAGAAAAGGCCTAAAACAAATGAATCTTCCAGCGCGTTCGTCAACGCTTTAGTTTGGTTATATACTTCGAATCTTTTATACGGGCAAGGCGTGCGCGTGTGGCCCGTGGAACACCAATCCCAGCATTCTCCTTCACGCTTGGGTAATATAGCAATAGGTCCATTGATTAATTATTCATTTAAAATTGACACCCAGTCCTAGTTATTACTTAGTCCTCAGGACATCTGTGCTTTATGTGTCGCAAGCAAATCTACTCTTTGCATTGGATTCCATGCCTCATTCGAACCACGAATGTTCCGTAAACTTTGAACTTTGCACGTGTTCTCGCGCAAACGAAACCATAAATGAAGCCACGCGCCCACGCCAGTAACGGAGTATACATCTTTCCATAAAAGCGTACGAGGGCGCGTTCATTGCTGTGTTTGTGCCATTTGCTTCAAGGGCCGCTCGAGACACAGACCTCGTGCACTGGCGCATTTGACGCTCCTTGCAAGACAAACGCAAACACATCGAGGGGCTTCATGCCTCTGGCCACCGCGCAAGACACGTGGAAGGGCCGCTCATTTCAGTGCTGCGTAGTGCTGCGCATCCATTTGCTTCCAAGGGTCTCTCGAGCCACGGGCCTCGCGCTCTGGCGTGTTTTACACTCTTTGGAAAACAAACGCAAACACATCCAGGGGCTTTAGGCAGATGTAAATCCCCTTGATAAAGGCGTTTTTATTTTTTTGGTCAAATACCGCCAATCATTGGGGTGGAAACACACCAGACACGTGCCACGAGCGGCCATTCGCTCCAAAGGCCCGCTCAATTCAGCGCTGCGCCGCCATTATACCTTCCAAGGGCCGCACCAGACACCGGGACTTGTGCACTGGCGCATTTGACGATACTTTGAAGACAAACGTAAACAGATTGAGGGCTTTAGTAGTGTGAACATAGTGTAGTATTTACATTTGTCGGTCTTTATAGTTCTGTCAAAGATGGCATAACAACGGACATCAGCTTTGTAATAAAAGAAGGTGCCACGCGCTGGCGGCCTCGAGGCTCGCTCGGGGCCAGCGCTCGGGCAGACGTTTTGCCAACACTCGAACAGGACGGTTGTCTTTCTTTTCGCCACCGGGAAAACCAGACAGGGTTCACTCGGGAAGACGGCTTCTCCGGCTCGGCCATGGAACACCGGCACCTCCGTCCGATGAGTCTTTCATAGTTAGCGCCCCGTAGGCGGAATATTACATTTTGGCGACGAGGATGGGATATCTTTATTTTGAGCTGAATTTTTGTAACCTTGTTCGAGTAGTTGGCAGCGCTCCGCGTCCCGGTCCAGTGGTTTGGAATACCGGCGCGTAACAGATTTTCTTTCGTTCCCTGGTTCCATATTTATTTTCATGTCTTTTTTTTTGGTTATCAAGATGTTTCGCACGTTAAATGACTTTTGCGTTCTCCTCCTTTAGTGCGATCAGTTCGCGTGGGACATTATTTTGTTCAATCTTCACTGAGGTTCTCAGTTTGTTCCAACCTTCGAGATGACTTCATCTTCCTCTTCCATTGTGGTTGGTTCAATGGCATTCCCACCGCCGGCCGTGTTTTTGGCTGTTCCTGGTCCACCGATAGTTGCTTGGCCAGCATGGAAGCGTGGTTTTTTGACATACCTTGAAGCATCGGGTTTGCAGTGTGTCGAACCGCGTCGGAAAAAGGCGATTTTATTTTCACTATTGGGTACGGAAGCCCAGCGTATCGTAGACGCATTTCAATTGTATGAGACTCCTTCTGCAGAAGGAACCGATGAGTTCCAGATTTTCTTAGAGGCCGTTGGCAGGCATTTTGAATTTTCTGGTAGAGTTGCCCTTGAGCGCCAGAAACTGCGCGCCTTGGTACAGCGTCCCGGACAGTCAGTCACCGAGTTTCTTGCCGAATTACGACATCAGGGCTCGTTCTGCGCTTATGGAAACGCTCTCGACGAAAGACTCTGTGAGGTGTTCTTGGAGGGTTTGGAATCCAGACGCGTCCAGGATCGCATCCTGCGGGAATGCGAGGGCAGCGAGGTACCGACCTTATCTCGAGCTATTCAGTTAGCACAACAGTTTGAGCAGAGGGCGAAAACGGCCGCGAGTTTCCGGAGACGAGAACAATCGCAAAACCGAGACTCGGCGGAGATTCAGCGAATCGGGGAACGACGTCTGCCAGGAACCCAAGATGGCGGCACAGCATCGTCATCTTCATTCGAGCATCGCCCAGATGGCTACGCCGGATACCCCTCGGGGCATCAACCTGGCTATCCCCTGTCCCAGCCTGGACCCAGAATGCCTTGGCTCCCATCGGCCGCTGGTCACGTGCCCCGGTTGCCGGCGCGGGTGTTCCAGCCTCGACGAGATCGTGACCTTGCCCCTCCTCGAACTGGTGGAAACGCAGACGGCAGCGCTTGTTATTTTTGCGGACGCCGCAGCCATGACCGGGCGCTTTGCCCGGCGTCCCAGGCAGCTTGCTTCCTATGCGGGAAGCTGGGACATTTTGCAGTGATGTGCCAGAGTCGTCGCCCGCCGTCGGCAGCCTTCGTCTACGACCGCAGACAAGCGTCATTTCCTGTCCAGGGCCGAGGTTATCGGCGAAGCTTCGCTGACCGACAGTCCCGAGGAGTCAGGTCCAACCTGGTGGGCATGGTCGACCCGCCGCCGGCTCCAGAGATGCTACCAAGTGTTACGTTCGCGGAGGATCCACTGCCCGTCGAGACAACTGAGAGAGGAGAGGGTGGCATCGTTCGTCGAGATGCATTCATGGCCGAAATCACGGTAAATGACACACCTCTTCGCATTCTTGTTGATACTGGTTCATTCGTATCAATTTTAAATGAGCGTACCTTTAAGGAAGTTAACAAGAATAACAAGATAAGGTTATACCCGCCGTCGAGGACCCTCGTCCACTATATGCAAGAGTCCATCCCTGTGCTCGGATGTTTTGTGGGACAAGTAAATTTTAAGGATTGCTGGGCATCGCTGGAATTTTATGTAACCAGGACGGGACGTTCGTTGCTCGGAATCGACGCGGTCCGTAAAATGAAACTTGTGCTGAATGGTGCGAAATACGAATGTTTGTACGCTAATGCAGCTCACGGAGGAGGAGCACCGCAGCGGAATGTGAGGGACACGCCCAACCCGCAGCGACAACCGTTCACCGTCTCGTTCCGTCAAGCATCGCAGCCACTTGGTTCATCCCCTGCGGCGAGTTCCAGTCTTCTTTCTACTGGAAATAACATTCCTGACATATCCCCTGCTTCATCAATCTCTGGAGATACGATACCTAAAGCCATTCTGCACAAGTCAAGTCCTCAACGTCATTCTGAAAAGACGAGTACATCAACAAGTCATCATGAGACTCCTACTTCCACAAAAACGGATACATCGAAGTTACCACCTGGGTTCGAAGAGTTTGAACATCTCTTTAGCCCAGGTTTGGGTCTGGTGAAGAATCATACACACAAGGTAAAGGTGCGGCATACAGTTCAACCCGTCCAATTAAAACTCCGTCGTCTTCCGATGACATTGAGGGATCAAGTTTCTGAAGAAATTTTCAAGTTGGAACGAGCGGGTATCATCGAACGTATTCAAGCCTCTGAGTGGGTGTCGCCGATTGTTGTTGTCCGCAAACCAGATGGCAACATTCGTATGTGTGTGGATCTACGAGCGCCGAATCAAGCCGTTGTTATCGATTCCTTTCCGCTGCCATGTATCAACGAACTTTTGAATTCTTTGCGTGGAGCAGCGTTTTTCTCCAAACTGGATTTGGCTTCAGCCTATCATCAGGTCCGTCTCGACCCGGTGAGTCGTGACCTCACTTCTTTCATTACCCATGAGGGATTGTTCCGCTTTAAGCGAGTTTGTTTCGGGCTAGCATCCGCTCCCGCAGCTTTCCAACAAATAATGTCCAAAATCCTAAAGGATTGTCCAGGAGTCCAGTTTTACTTAGATGATGTCATTGTGTATGGATCCACTTTGAAAGAGCACGATGAGAATCTCCGTTGTGTCTTATCTAGAATCTCCCAAGCGGGAATGAAGTTAAACCGCAAAGGTGTTTTCCAAGTAGAGGAGCTCTCATTTTTGGGACACCATCTTTCCGTGAGAGGGTTAGCACCCCTTTCATCCAAGGTAGATGCAGTCCTGAATTTTGCAACTCCCTCTGACTCAGTGAAGCTAAGAGCGTTTTTGGGACTTATTGAGTACTATAGTAAATTCATCCCACATTGTTCTACGGTCGTAGAACCGATGCGTCGTCTCCTCCGTAAAGGAGTTCCTTTCAACTGGTCCCCGGAAGTTGAGGCCAGTTTTCAGAAAGTAAAGGCTTCCATTCAAGCAGCGCCAATTTTAGCTATGTTCGACCCAACGTTGCCTATCGTCGTGGCAACAGATGCTTCGCAGTATGGTCTTGGCGCTGTTCTTCAGCAGCAGTATGGGAATCGACTTCGTCCTGTAGCCTTCGCGTCGCGCTCGCTAACAGATGCCGAGCGAAGGTATTCTACTGGTGAGAAGGAAGCACTAGCATGTCTATGGGCGTGCGAAAAGTGGCACGTTTATCTGTGGGGAAGGCCTTTTGTAATTCGGACGGACCATCAAGCGCTGGTTACGTTACTTTCAAACAAGGGATCTGGAATCCGTCCTCTTAGAATCACCCGTTGGTCATCCAGACTTCTGAACTATAATTTTAAGATGGAGTTTCAGAAGGGCGCCACCAACGTCGTTGCTGACGCATTTTCAAGGTTGCCAGTGCCTGACACGGAAGAGGGTATGCGATTTGACGAGGAGGTTGTTTCTGTTGTCATGGTTCCACTGTCTAAGGGTGGTTTTCAACAGGCTACGGCCAATGATGTAGTTCTGCCGTCCGTTATCCGATATACCACATCGTCTTGGCCTGAGGACAGCAAAATGAATCCAGACCTGCGACCATACTACCAGGTACGAGATCAGCTTTCCCTGTACGATGGCATCTTGTACAAAGGAGAGAAGCTAGTTGTTCCTATGCAGTTCCGAGACAGGATAATGGAAGTAGCGCACGAAGTACACCAAGGGATCACGAGAACTACAAGTGTGATCCGTGAGCATTACTGGTGGCCTCTCATGAACCAACATATAAAGAACAAGATAGAAAACTGTACAGTGTGCCACTCAACTGACAAGACAGTGAAGGCTGCGCCGGCTCCTCTGCAGCCCATCCAGTTTCCCAGTCAACCCTGGGAAAAGCTCGGCATTGACATTGTGGGTCCGATTGATCGTGCACCGCCCAGTCAAAGATTTTTCATTGTCGTAATAGACTACCACTCTAAGTGGCCAGAAGTTCAAGCCACGTCGTCGGTAACGTCAGCGACCGTCATCAGCTTTCTGAAGGATGTTTTTTCACGTGAAGGACTTCCCTGTGTGATTGTCTCGGACAATGGGGTCCAATTCACCTCTCGAGAGTTTCAGGATTTTCTACGGCAGAATGGTATTAAACATAAGAAAACATCGTTGTATCATCCTCAAAGCAACGGGCAGGTTGAAAGGTTTAATCGCGTTTTGAAGTCTTGGCTTCAGTTAGCCGTTGTGCAAGGTCGTTCCCTTCCAGACGCCGTTCGGGACCACCTGGAAGCATATCGTCGTACGGTACATCCAACAACAGGGTTCGCACCGTCTCTTCTTCTGCATGGAAGAATTCACAGGTCAAGACTAGATGTACAGGGTATGCCAACCCGCGAAGTTCCTGCTGACCTTCCAGAGAGACGGGCTCAACTCCAACAAAGAGTCGACAGGTATCAGCAACACATGAAATCTTACTCGGATCATCGTAGAGCGGTGCGAACACCTCAGTTTCACCCGGGCCAAGCCGTCCGTGTCTTCAAGCCCACTCATCAGAATAAACTTCACAGTAGATACACTGAACCACAAATGATACAAGCACAGCTAGGACCTGCAACATACCAACTAGCTGATGGTAGAAGATGGAATGCAGCGAAACTCACAGAAGCTGCACAACTGCCTTCGATACAAGTTTCTGACCAAGGCTGGGATGACGATGATGATGATGACGATAAAGGCTCTAGTGACCTCGCAGCGTCTGGTCTCTTGAGGAGACCCGGTTCTCCTGCTGCACGGGTGGCAGGTACAGCCCGCCATGCAACTCTGGGTTCTCCCAAGAGGCAAGATCTTCCTGCTGCATTCACTAGTGTCCATGGTCAGGGTCTCGCTGTGGACCCCGGGCATCTTGTGGCGCCCGGCAGCACTCCAGTGCCAGGGTCTCCTGCTACTGTTCCTGGGCCTGTCCTTCGGCGTGTTCCTGTTCCTGGGCCTGTCCTCGGGCCTGCTTCCGTTCCTGGGCCTGTCCCCGGGCCTGTTCCAAGTCTTGGGCATGTCCCCAGGCTTATTCCTGTTCCTGGGCCTGTCCTCGGGCCTGCTTCCGTTCCTGTGCCTGTCCCCAGGCCTGTTCCAATTCTTGGGCCTGTCCCGAGGCTTATTCCTGTTCCGGGACTTGAACAGCCTGTGCATGAAAATACTGAACTGCCCATCCCCGATCTGGACGCTTTCCCAGATCCCCGTGAAGAACTTCTCAGTGTTCCTTTGCCGAGGACGAGTAGTCCTCTGGACGCTCGTTCCAGCACGCCATTGTCGACGCCTCCACTTGAAGACTCCGGTGACGAGACTACAACAGAATTACACGCACCACCTTCGATCTCTGAATCATCTAGAGCTCCTACTATAATTTCTCAGCCACGAACAGCACAAAGTCGACCAATACGCAAAAAGAGACTTCCACTGAAATTTATGGACTACATCCTCGCAGTTGGTAATGGTAGTTTGGACTCAGACTCTGAATTTAGTGACAATGATTAGAAAGGTTTTGTAGTTGTTGCTAGTTAGGTTTCCTGATAGTTGTCATTTGTCATGAGCTATGTTTATGTGCTATAGAAAATGAATCAGTCACTGTCATAGAAAATCCTTGGCCCAGGAGAAATGTCCATGACAAACACAAAACTACCGACATATAACACCACTAACAAAATAACGGCCAATACTGCACATGTGTCCTGGACATTTTTGAAATACGTTTTGTTCAACAAAGGGGAAAAGCTTTATATGTAGACTTGATAAGACAAGGAAACGGGTTGAACTTTTCGGAGTGTTGAGAAGTCTCAAGTGAGAGGTGGAACTCTTTTCAGTTTTGTGTTAAAGTGCACAAGACTTAATATATAATGAACATTTTCCGCAAGGTGATTAACAATTTCACTTAGGACATTTTGTATATTCGTTAAGTTCGGAGACGTGTTAACTTTAGAAATTTGTTAAAAGGTCGCAAAGTGTTTAACGTACGTTCTTATTCCACATCTCTTTTTAAATCGTTCAAGGAAGGGAGAGTGTAGTATTTACATTTGTCGGTCTTTATAGTTCTGTCAAAGATGGCATAACAACGGACATCAGCTTTGTAATAAAAGAAGGTGCCACGCGCTGGCGGCCTCGAGGCTCGCTCGGGGCCAGCGCTCGGGCAGACGTTTTGCCAACACTCGAACAGGACGGTTGTCTTTCCTTTCGCCACCGGGAAAACCAGACAGGGTTCACTCGGGAAGACGGCTTCTCCGGCTCGGCCATGGAACACCGACACCTCCGTCCGATGAGTCTTTCATAGTTAGCGCCCTGTAGGCGGAATATTACACATAGCATTAGCTAGAATAAACGGATGTCCACGTGCTTCGATCGTGATCATGAGCAGTTTATGAGAGCGGCTTGCACGAGAAGCTGGCGCGAGAGGCACTCCGGCGCCTCGTCACTTCGTCACAAAAATGCGTCCCAATTCGACACGCTCGCGCGTTTTTGTTTTGTTTCTTGTGCGTTTCCGAACCACCCACCTTGCGCACGTTATTCGAGTGGTAAGACAAGTGACAAGTAAGACAACACGGCACATTGATACTTTAGACCCATGTTGTGGTAAAAAAAACTATGTCCAAACTCCGGTCTAAAAACATGCTTTTCGTGCAAGGCTCGTCAAATTATGAGGCGCTGGAGAAATGCAGCCTTCTGCGTTAAGTCCTTATTTCGAACTCTTTTTGTTCGCCTTCCGCCCATTGAAAAGCATGCGGGAAGGGCCTTAGAACGCACCTGGTATCGCTGCGCCGCAGCGTTCTTCCGCAACATGAAGTTCGTCTGCGTTCCTCGCCGTCACCATGGCAACGAACGCCGAATGAATGGAAGCACGCACGCTACCGCCGCGTGAAGCCAGCAACAGCTGACGCCATTTTACGAACGCCGTCTGCTAGCCAAAGCCGAACGCGGTATGTCAGATCAACCGCCTCCGCCGCCGCGCCGCAAGCAAAGACGACGAAGCTGAGACACGCCGACGGCGAATAGGCGAGCAACAGCACCGCGAGACGACTACAACGGCGGCATTTATTGGGATCAAAGGCTGCTTTCGCCGATGCGCCGCTAGCAAAGACGACGACGCTGAGGCACGCCGACGGCGAATAGGCGAGCAACAGCACCGCGAGACGACTACAACGGCGGCATTTATTGGGATCAAAGGCGCGAAATAAGCAAGAACAATTTTTATTTGAATCATAACACGCGATATCCAAGTTGGGGACCACATACCTTTGCTGGATCTTTCCTGTGAACTTTTTACAGAGACACGGGGTGCCGCGTACAGAACACAGCTCCGTTTGCAAAATATGGGGGCCCTGAAAAGGGCCGTTTAGACCGCTACCAGAACCTATAACTGACGTAACGAGCACTTGACGAGCGGTTGGCGCATAAGTCGTCTTTATGCACACAGGCGGGCGACGGGCTCAGCGCAGCGGATCACTCGAAGTCACCGGGGCCGTCAGAATCCTCATCCTCCGCACTATAGGGAAGGTCCCTGTCTGCGTCGGGGCTGTAGATTTTGGCGGCCGCGGCGACGAACGACTGGAATCTATCAGTGTTTCCGCGCGCCTTCTCTCTCCTCCAAAACATGAACTTTGCAAGGTGACCAGTGAAATGGTGGCTCTCGCGCCGTCCAGATGGAAGACAGTTTTTGACGTGGGCCCAGGTGCCCTCCACCGTATTGGTGTGCGCACCAGTGTTCGGGTCGACAAAGTGCAGCTTGTGGTTAACGGTGAGGTGCGTGAAGCGAGCGTCATCTGCAAGCTTGCGATAGCCAGCCCAACAATCAGTGATTATTCTTGTTCCAGGGCGGACCCACTTGGCTATTAGCCCTAGCAGGGTTTTTAGCGTCACGGGTCTCCACGGGAACAAGAAAGCAGCACCCGCTGCCACGCTCCACACCGCCGAAAACCCACTGGCCAGGCCTTAAATACCCGCGATGGTACTTTCGCCGCCCGAACATACTCTCGTCTAGTTCTACAGTCACGCCTTCGCCACCAATCATGCCTGAATGCTTAAAAACGGCTTTTACCACAACCTCCCGACAAAAGCTCGCCCAATCAGTTATTGTCTTACTTGCGATATCAGTCTCCCACTGAATGACGGCGCACGGTAGGTTCTGGCACCGGAGGATGATTTTCATGAGTTGGAGAAGCGTCAGGTGCGATCCTACGAAAAAGGAACCGCTCCGTACCGAGACGTGGCCCCGGCACTGAACTTTGACCGGCTTCCTCTTGTACACCGCACGAGTCATCCACACACCGCACCCGCACGTGTAGCGATCCGCAGATCTATCGCGGACTTGCAGCTTGTCATCGCAGCTTCGCATTCTGGACACACACGAAAACCCAGGAGCCAGGAGCAGGCCCATGCGCTGAAGCAAATTAATTGCTTCAAGATGATCTTTCATGGCGTCATGAAGACGGCACAAGTTGAACGCCATGGCACTGCGATGCTCGCCTCTGGAAGAATAAAGCGCCGAGTGAAAACTGCGCGCTTCTTTGCATTTATTATTTTTATTTCATCCGCCATTTTATACCTCGTGACACAATTCTAACGAACTCATTGGTTGATCGGTCGGACCACACCATCGCGTGACAAAACAAACGCCAATCGTGTGACCAGAACGGTTGCCACGGTCGGCATCGTTAGAAGAGAACAGTCGAACCCAACAACAAAATAAAGTAACAAAGTGAATAAAGAAAACAAAAAATAGAAGGGAGCCGTTGGAGTTTCGGCAACACGGACGCCGTCTTCTTTGATGAGAGGAGGAGCGGCCGTGCTACTCTGGCCGCACTGGCTGCTCAAAATCTCCCTTTTGTTTTTCTTTTTTTTTTTTAACTTTACAGGGTGCCACGATCTTTATTTGAAGCTGATTTGTTAAATTAATAACAAACAACGCGTCGGAACGGAGGAGGTAGGGAGTCTTGGCGTCAGAATTCGACGTGGTAGAAAAGAAAAGAAAATAACGAATGCACAATACGTACCGTATGCCAAGACCGTTATACTCCGCACTCGGTGAGGACTCATGACGCCACCGACGACCGTTAGGCTATTTATTTTGTTTCCTTAGATTTTTTATCGTGACGACTACTCCACTGTGCGTCGACGTCTCCAGCGGACATCCGGCAGTTTTTAATAATAATTATTACTGTCGTTTGAAGGGCATTCTTTTTATGCTGCTTCGTTCCTGACGCCATAAAAATATTCTTTCTGTTTAGATTATAGGCGCGAAAACTCCACACTGACTAGGGCCTGAGTAACAACTCTGCATTACTCAGGCCCTAGTCCGTGTGGATGTTTCGCGCCAACAATCTAAAAAGAAAGAATGGCATATACACACATCACACGCGCACGCACTCAAAGTTGGTCCATAAGTCCAGTGTCCCCGACGTGTTTTTTTAGCGCTTTCAAAACGATACACTGATACCACCAAGTGTTCTCCGCCCAGGAAGTTTTGGTGACATTAAATAGTCTACTTGTTGTCTCCCTTACTCCGTCCCTGTCTTGCGGCGCATTTTCTCAAAAGTGGTTTATGGTCAAGCAGTTGCAGCGTTCTTCTCGTGTCTTCTCGTTGGGTGCTGTACTTCACGCATGCACACAAAAGATGCTAATAATGGAGCTAAATAATCGTACTAATGAATTATTGGACTAATTTTATTGGACTTAATGTATCCACAAACCAATCCGATCATGAACTAAACTTTTTTTATTTTCTTATACGTGGTGCTAAGTATTCTCGCCCCATATTTTTATGGCGTCAGGAACGAAGCAGCATAAAAAGAATGCCCTTCAAACGACGACAGTAATAATTATGATTAAAAACTGCCGAATCTCCGCTGGAGACTTCGAGGCACAGTGGAGTAGTCGTCACGATAAAAAATCTAAGGAAACAAAATAAATAGCCTAACGGTCGTCGGTGGCGTCATGAGTCCTCACCGAGTGCGGAGTATAACGGTCTTGGCATACGGTATGTATTGTGCATTCGTTATTTTCTTTTCTTTTCTACCACGTCGAATTCTGACGCCAAGACTCCCTACCTCCTCCGTTCCGACGCGTTGTTTGTTATTAATTTAACAAATCAGCTTCAAATAAAGATCGTGGCACCCCGTAAAGTTAAAAAAAAGAAAAAGAAAAACAAAAGGGAGATTTTGAGCAGCCAGTGCGGCCAGAGTAGCACGGCCGCTCCTCCTCTCATCAAAGAAGACGGCGTCCGTGTTGCCGAAACTCCAACGGCTCCCTTCAATTTTTTGTTTTCTTTGTTCACTTTGTTACTTTATTTTGTTGTTGGGTTCGACTGTTCTCTTCTAACGATGCCGACCGTGGCAACCGTTCTGGTCACACGATTGGCGTTTGTTTTGTCACGCGATGGTGTGGTCCGACCGATCAACCAATGAGTTCGTTAGAATTGTGTCACGAGGTATAAAATGGCGGATGAAATAAAAATAATAAATGCAAAGAAGCGCGCAGTTTTCACTCGGCGCTTTATTCTTCCAGAGGCGAGCATCGCAGTGCCATGGCGTTCAACTTGTGCCGTCTTCATGACGCCATGAAAGATCATCTTGAAGCAATTAATTTGCTTCAGCGCATGGGCCTGCTTCTGGCTCCTGGGTTTTCGTGTGTGTCCAGAATGCGAAGCTGCGATGACAAGCTGCAAGTCCGCGATAGATCTGCGGATCGCTACACGTGCGGGTGCGGTGTGTGGATGACTCGTGCGGTGTACAAGAGGAAGCCGGTCAAAGTTCAGTGCCGGGGCCACGTCTCGGTACGGAGCGGTTCCTTTTTCGAAGGATCGCACCTGACGCTTCTCCAACTCATGAAAATCATCCTCCGGTGCCAGAACCTACCGTGCGCCGTCATTCAGTGGGAGACTGATATCGCAAGTAAGACAATAACTGATTGGGCGAGCTTTTGTCGGGAGGTTGTGGTAAAAGCCGTTTTTAAGCATTCAGGCATGATTGGTGGCGAAGGCGTGACTGTAGAACTAGACGAGAGTATGTTCGGGCGGCGAAAGTACCATCGCGGGTATTTAAGGCCTGGCCAGTGGGTTTTCGGCGGTGTGGAGCGTGGCAGCGGGTGCTGCTTTCTTGTTCCCGTGGAGACCCGTGACGCTAAAAACCCTGCTAGGGCTAATAGCCAAGTGGGTCCGCCCTGGAACAAGAATAATCACTGATTGTTGGGCTGGCTATCGCAAGCTTGCAGATGACGCTCGCTTCACGCACCTCACCGTTAACCACAAGCTGCACTTTGTCGACCCGAACACTGGTGCGCACACCAATACGGTGGAGGGCACCTGGGCCCACGTCAAAAACTGTCTTCCATCTGGACGGCGCGAGAGCCACCATTTCACTGGTCACCTTGCAAAGTTCATGTTTTGGAGGAGAGAGAAGGCGCGCGGAAACACTGATAGATTCCGGTCGTTCGTCGCCGCGGCCGCCAAAATCTACAGCCCCGACGCAGACAGGGACCTTCCCTATAGTGCGGAGGATGAGGATTCTGACGGCCCCGGTGACTTCGAGTGATCCGCTGCGCTGAGCCCGTCGCCCGCCTGTGTGCATAAAGACGACTTATGCGCCAACCGCTCGTCAAGTGCTCGTTACGTCAGTTATAGGTTCTGGTAGCGGTCTAAACGGCCCTTTTCAGGGCCCCCATATTTTGCAAACGGAGCTGTGTTCTGTACGCGGCACCCCGTGTCTCTGTAAAAAGTTCACAGGAAAGATCCAGCAAAGGTATGTGGTTCCCAACTTGGATATCGCGTGTTATGATTCAAATAAAAATTGTTCTTGCTTATTTCGCGCCTTTGATCCCAATAAATGCCGCCGTTGTAGTCGTCTCGCGGTGCTGTTGCTCGCCTATTCGCCGTCGGCGTGCCTCAGCGTCGTCGTCTTTGCTAGCGGCGCATCGGCGAAAGCAGCCTTTGATCCCAATAAATGCCGCCGTTGTAGTCGTCTCGCGGTGCTGTTGCTCGCCTATTCGCCGTCGGCGTGTCTCAGCTTCGTCGTCTTTGCTTGCGGCGCGGCGGCGGAGGCGGTTGATCTGACATACCGCGTTCGGCTTTGGCTAGCAGACGGCGTTCGTAAAATGGCGTCAGCTGTTGCTGGCTTCACGCGGCGGTAGCGTGCGTGCTTCCATTCATTCGGCGTTCGTTGCCATGGTGACGGCGAGGAACGCAGACGAACTTCATGTTGCGGAAGAACGCTGCGGCGCAGCGATACCAGGTGCGTTCTAAGGCCCTTCCCGCATGCTTTTCAATGGGCGGAAGGCGAACAAAAAGAGTTCGAAATAAGGACTTAACGCAGAAGGCTGCATTTCTCCAGCGCCTCATAATTTGACGAGCCTTGCACGAAAAGCATGTTTTTTTGGCCATCCCGCGTCCTGTTTTTTTTATCCGTAACATGGGTCTAAAGTATCAAACTGCCGGGCGGGGTGGGTTCTGCAGCGCGAGCTTTCGCTCCAAGTGCTCCGAGCTGGTGTGCGCTAGACCATGCACTCGGCCACCGATACCCCCTTGTGCGCCTAATTTATATACAGGTATAAGTATTTGAAAATCGACGATGGACGTCGGTCGTCTGGAGGTAATGTAACGTAATAACACTATATAAATAATAAACATGTTGAAGGGCTGAACGACTCAATTCTTCAATTCTTGGATTGTATTATGGCGGTAGCCTATTGTACATACTGTCGATGAAGAGCAATACGAGGTGACGAGGTAATGATTAAATGATGAGGCTCTATAAGGACGACGACATTAGTGGGTGTCGAGCCACAACGTACAGTGCCAGACTTGTTTCAAGTATCGTGTATTTAAATACCTTTCTTCACCCGGAAAAGAATATGGTAGAATCAATGAGAATGCTGCTTTACAACTGTACGTGGAACAGGAAAACTGCACTGTGCAGAAGTGCGGCTTATTCGTTAATATGAGGGACGAATTTTGAGCAACATTCCTGATTGATTACTTGGAACAAATGGCCTCGTTGACGTAAAGTGTCCCCGTTCCAAGATTCTTGAAGCCTACTTAAATCGCAAAGGAGTATGAGGCGAAAAATAAGAAAAAGGAGCCTAGTGTGAAAGGTCCAAATCACCACCATAGCTTCTACTACCAGATACAAGGGCAGTTACACAATACACGAAGAGAGTTTTGTGATTTAGTTATATTTACACTCAAGGGCATCGATATACAACGTATTCAGAGTGATGACACCTCCTGGTCAACCAACATAAAGCCTTTTCTACTCAAGTTTTACATGGAAGACCCGACTTCCCCTGAAATTCCTCACGTAGACGAGTTGTCCGACCGAAAAAACTACCATTACTCCCGATCTGGGAATCTCTCGATCTTCGTTCGTAGGCCATAGTATCATGAGATCGAGGGGTGTGACTCTTCGTCCGCCGAACATTGCTTCGGCGGGTGTTTTTACCGTGTAAGATGAGACCGTCGGGTGCTGCTGCAACAAGAGCCTGGCAATTCTTCACTGAACTGCTTCTTCCGTAAGCTTCAAGAGGGCTTTCTTCGTTTCGCACACCATCTGTTCTGCTTGCCCGTTAGTTGCAGGATGGTATGATGCACTTATGTGATGCCTGATGCCGGTTTTTGTTTTTTGACAAACTCGATTATTCTATTTGAAGCAAGATTTGGCGCGTTATCAGAGAAAAGTATTTTCGGTAGGGCAAAAGTAGGGAAAAGAGAGCGTAGAACGTCAATGACGCGTTTGGACATCGTGGCAGGCATCGTGTAAACTTCCAACCACTTAGAGTACGCATCGATCATGACTCCGCAGATGCGGATACGTTTCACCACCCACCGACTGAATAGTGGATCGTTTTCAGTTACTGTTCATGATGGCGTTGGACTCAAGGAAGACATCGAATCTTTCCAGAAAGTTAGCCCAGGTGCGAGGACTTTTGTCGAAAGCAGTATAGTGTTCGAAACGTTGACAACATCGGTAGCCACGTGCTGTGCTTGACACTGGACGCTTACCATTCGCTGAGAAGAAACTTGCTTGTTCGTCTGCCACCAGTCGTCCGATATCAGGTCATCACCGCAACACCATCTCCCGACAAAACAGGTCTTCAATTTCCGCATGTCCATAGTTAGCAATCACGTGAACTTATAAATTCCCGAACGCTCATAACTTCCCGTCGCTAAACGCAGTTCATTCATAGCGTCTTCATTGCAAATAAACGTCTTCCTATTTATTCTGATGGTTTTCATCATATTCCTCCTAAGCTGTACTTACAACTTTATGTGTGTCGGTACTTCCGAAAATATTGCAATGGCGTTTATTTTCTGGGAACTATAATGTAACAACCTTTACAACATCTTCCGGATCCCATGAAACAAAATATTTCGTGACGTTATTTTCGGTTGTCATTAAAATGGTGAGGTAAGTACCGTAAATCGCGAAGCAGTTTACTTGACGTCCGCTTCCACTGGTGTCTTGGAAGATCGAGTCTACTGAGCGTGCATTCCTGCAGAAGAACTTTTATTGATAGAATATTGACACGTCAATCAACATTTGATTCCTTCTTGGTAAGATTTATTGCGAAAGCCCATTACAACCGCCGAACCGCATCTCCCTATATAAGAAAACAATTTATACCCAGCCTGACAATTCTCGCATACATCCGTTTGCTGGGCCACGATACTTGAGCCAGCTGAGCACAGCTGGCAGCGGCGCGAGCAAGGCCACGAGGGAACGCGATGGTGCTCGAGCCATCCCACCGTGAACCAATGTTCCGGCCACCCCACGGATGCGTGTCGCCATGTATTGGTCGAACTAACGCCTTGTTCAAGATGGCTGCCGTGGGACCGCTTGGAATGTTTTTCACTGTACACGAGTTTGCTGACACTAGTGGGACCCAAGTATACTCGCACAAAACGCCACGTACCAAGAAACTCTTTTGTTGCGGTATAGTTTCAAGGACAAAAGCGTGCGTTTTCGTTCAATGCCTCCTTCGAAAAACTTGATGACGTAGCTGGGCGGTTGCAGTACCGCCCAGTGACGAAATTCTTATGCGGCTCATAGATTGGACCCGAGCATTGTGAGAGCACTCGATTCGGACTCGTGATAATCAATAGCTGGACAAGCATTCGTGTTGTGGCCCATGTCCAATCGCGGTAATGACGACAATAGGCGAAGCATGATGTCTGGAACTCGGCGAGTGTCCTGTGCTTTGCTTATCCCAGCGCATGGCTATGATTGACATTGGCGGCATATAATCGGCTCCAGATCACGTTGCTTCTTGTTCTGGCTGCAAGTTGAAAAGTAAACGCTACTCACTTTTTTAATTTTTTTTTTGCCACTTTTATTGCGTGTTGTGAAAAACGAACGTGTGTTTCATAGGTCATTAACGTCAGGAATTCGTTCTAAGTGGTATTTGCGCGAAGTACAAAAATTGTTGCATCACCCCTTTAAGGCTTGAGGGATCAGTGGCCGCGTGGGCTAGCGCACATCAGCTCGGCTAACGTGGAGCGAAAGCTCGCGTTGCCGAACCCAGGGATCCTTGGTTCAATCCCCACCCTGCCATTTCCGATCTCGATGAGAATCATATTACCGTACAGTCGTGTATCACTACTGCGTGTTGTACATTAAAGGCTTCACCCTAGCGGTTGTACTGCACTGGCTAGATTTCTTATCTACAGCTTGCAGACAAGTCGCCCGTTGAGGCAGACTAAGTTCTAGGCTGTGTAAACACACACACTCCAATTTTTGTTATGTTTTAAGCGTCTTTGGAGTAAAGATGGGGGGGGGGGGGGTCCTGTTTTATGAATGGTCTTACGGCTGTGACTGAAACCTCATAATCGCCCTAAATTCTCACACCAGACATACGCATCATGTGGCAAACGCTGGACTTGCTAAGAAGGAGCCACAAACTTCAAAACCAGAAAGCAGCGCAAGTGTACTGCAGTAATAATTGTGCTCAGGATATTTTTAAAAAGCTCGAGGAACACCTAAGCCCTTTTTATAAGTTTTGAATGCGATAGCATGAATGTCGTTCTTGCGCGCGTCCTTGTGAAGTGACCGCGGTGCGCTGACATCGGCCATGCCGCCGCTCTTGAGAGCGGCACGGCCGATCCTTTCCGCGCGCTGACGGTATATATGCCCGAGCGCACCAGCCGATTCCTTGTACCGGCGCGCTGGCGGCGCGTGCACGCAGTGCCATGGGGTGGCCTTCCTTCAAACTGACGTGCAGGGGCCAATGGGAGCCTCGCTCCTTGAAACTATGACGCGCGACAGGCAATGGGACCGAAGCCGAAATCTACCACATTTCTGCTCCACTGCGCTCCTTTGGGAGCGGGGAAACTAGGTGCCGTTTGGCTAGGCGATTCTCGCGGCTTCAAAGCTGGTAGCCATTAAATCGCGGCTTCACTTAAAGAAAGGAGTTTAGGTGCCGTATGCGCGGCTTCAAAGCTGATGACGTCGGCTCGCTCCATGGGACATTTAATGCTTTCGCATTAAAACGGAAACGGATGAACTCTTGTATCGTTAAACTGTGATAGACAGTTCGTGCATTATAATTCACGCTGTACGGTAGGGCGCATGCTAGCGCGATGCCAAGGTCGCGTGTCATTCTAATTAATGGCAAATCCGTAGTTTCTGCGATGCAGCCATCACGAACACTTCAAGATATTTTTCGGGGTATATGTGAAGAGCCAGGCGCCTCCGAAAAATTAATAATAAAAATATTCTTTATTCACAGCTATTTGAGCGGGTAATATTCGCCACGGATTCATCTTTCTACGGATACTAGAGGCTAACACCGTTCCAATGTGTACAAACTCCCAGTCCAGCGTTGGACCATCACAGCCCAGCACGCGCATGGTCATAGCTTCGGGAAGCGAGCGAAACACGCGCCACACGCACGAGATTTGAAAATGGTACCGACCGGAAGCCCGTTTTTGGAATGGTCTTGGCGTTGCTAATAAGAGCTCAAGCCGTAACTTTGAAGCATACGTATTTAGCATGCTCTCGCTATGCCCGCGACCTTTTGCGTTTATGGTCTAATACAACTCTATTACCTCAACCACAATGTGCAACGTCATTAATGTGCTTTCAGTGTTTGCGGGTTCGCACGCAGCTGCAAAGAACGGGCGCGCGTGCGACCCAGTTATCTTATGCGGCGGATTCACTCATGCTCAAAAATAAATCGGGTTCAATCGAACCAATTCAGTTTCCCCGCTAGAATTGGCAGGAAGATTGACATCGCGTGACCTGATGTCACGGGACCTTAAAACAAATTCAAGTTCCCTGCTAAATTCAGCGAAAAACTTTAGGTCACGGGAACTAGGCACCTATTCAATTTCCCCTAAATTTAGCGAAAAAATCGACGTCACGTGAGCTATGCATCAATTCAGTTTCCCGCTACATTTTGCAGGAATTGATGTGATGTGACCTGATGTCACTTGACGTACAGACAAACTGAGGTTCCCCGCCAGATTTAGTGCAACAATTGATGTCACGTGACCTATGCACCAATTCAGTTTCCACTGTATTTGGCGGGAAAGCGCATCGCGACCTTAAAATCATTTATTCATCAACAACGTATAGACGCTAAATCAAAGGAACGTCATTTCAACATCAGATCACCGTGTGACGCACGATCGGCGTTATGTCAATCGATCGTCATTGTCATATCGTCGAATAAGCAGCACACCTGTCGCTGTCTAAACGCATCACGTTGTGTGATAGTTGCGTAATTTTTTTTCCTTCTTGGAGTTCAAAGACCGTAATCAAAACTACCAGTGTGGTGGAAAGTGTCCACTCAGAACTCCAATCTAAGCCGTAAAGTATGGTTCCCATCAATACCCTTTCCAAAAAACAAAAACAAAAATCACAAGAGGCGCCGATGTTGTGTCCGCACTAACATTGTCGCTCAGTGTATTTATGAAGGTCGACGGATGCCTAGGCCGGTATAACTTTAGTATTTAAAAATAAAGCCTAATATGTGACACAATGCATGATGTATTCAGGTCAGACTCGTGCTCTGTGCCATGTCGTAAACTTTATGTTTAAGCCTATACTAATTGAATTGTGATGCTTTGTCGGTCGCTAATTTTTATGCAAAGCTGGGAGGCTGAGGCTGAATAGTAGGCGACAGGTTGGTCTATACTATATCGAAAAACATCTCTCACTTTCAAAGACACGATAAAGCACAGGAGAGGACGATAATATAATCCCTTTTAATGGACAGTTATGCCCTAAGACGAAATTGTTCGAAGGCTTGGACCGCAACATCTATGTGTCGGGCCGCGCGCCCTTCAGTCCACGCGCGGGGTCTTGACAACAACTCACGTTGGACAGCCATGGCGGTGGCAGTATACATACCTAACGGCTGGTTTCTATCGGAGGTTTTATTGACAGCGTATACACATATAGATATAGAGCGCCGGCGACGGCTAGGAGAGCGTACGGAGTCCCAACGTCTTGCGTAAGCGAGAACGGCGAGTTCAAAGGGTTGGCAGAGGTGTTCCATGTTGCCGAGGGAAATGTGTAGGGTCTGGACGTCTTGCGCCGCGTAATGGTTGCCGCCTGACGACTTCGTTGCTATGGCGGTAATGTCGGCCGTGAACGGGGCAGAGAACACCATGACGGCGTCGGCCAAAACCTGTGAATAGCGCGTGATGCAGGTGCGCGGAAGTTAAGGGGAAAAAACAGTTTGATATATAGTGGCAGTCGCTGCAGAAACCGTTCGCGGAGCTGAATATTGTCGATGCTATAGCGAGTTCTCTGTGACGCTGCGCCTTTCGATGAAGCAACCGTGAAAGATTTCGATACTCGCGTTTCTCAGCGGAGAGTAGTTGCAACCATCGGGAACGTCCGGATACTTCTATTCTTTATAGCAGGGTCGCAGGGATTCGTAGGTGACGGACGGTCGCGACGTAGTACACCTAATTGGATGAGGTTGGAGAGTGAATCGAGAGTACATAAAATATTTTCGTCCCTTACTTGTAATTTATGCCAGATTAAACGGAGAGTCCTATTGGAGAAACCAGTCCCGCGGGTTGAGGTACCAATATCGCGGAAACCGAACCGCCACAGCCGTTACTGAAGCTTGGCTTGAGACTGGTGTACTCTTGATACGTGTTACTTGAAATGTCCGGATCACAACCTGAAAGACACAATTATGCGATTGGTTCCTGTTTCTGCTGTTCCTTGTGTCTCGAGTTGTGCGAGTGTCACGTGCCTGAGAACATTGACTTTTTTTTTTTTTGTGAGCACCAGTGGCCACTTTAAAGTGCTGAATGTTTTCTGTGCCGAACCAACAAAAGGCTCATGAAACGACGCTGCAAAAACACTGATGGTTAGTGCCAATCAATCTTCTGACGTACAACCAAATATCTATGTTACACGACACCTCCTTGGCCTCCGTCAGATTGCGAGCACTTCGACCGGGATTTTTACCCCTAACTCAGAATTGGTAAGCCCGTGTCCTACCTTGGAGCAACCGAGGCGGCACGTAACCACTAGGAATAAAGTGTGTTATGGAGAAGCAATATCTGAACTCCGAATTGTAAAATAAATAATCCGGTAAACGTCTTCACAGCGAAAAGCGGTTACGGAAGTTAGGCTTTTATTTTTTAACTAAAGTAAGACGTTATGGTACTTACGGTGATACTAATAAAAGTTTTACTGTTTTTGATGCAGAACTCCCCTCATTTATAATTATGCATGACTTCGAAATCTGCCAAAACAAATAGCTTTATATATATATATATATATATATATATATATATATATATATATATATATATATATATATATATATATATATCAAGTATAGAATGGTACGCGTTTGGTAATCAACTTTTCTGAGAATTATTTTTTTGGCTAAGGCGTTTTTACATTATTACAAGCTGGAAAATAATATAAAAAGATACGTTTTATGCTATTGTGGTATGGTATCAAAAGCAACGATTTGTGGTCGTCCCTACAGCTGGGGAAATTCACAGCCAATGATGGGCTCAGTACACAGCTGGAACAAGTTCCATTTTATTTTGCGTTCTACGCAGGTTTATCGGATGCTCTCCGCTGGCTCCTCAAACATCCGTTTATAATGGAGCCTGCGTTTTTCACTCTCAGATCACCACACAGAGCAACTTTTCAGTGCATGAAGCTCGTCCTGCCGGAGTTCCTTAAGAAAAAGAAACTTTGTGATCACTGCGCCTGATTGGTTAGGCTTCATTGTGCCAGCTGACTCGTGGGTAAGACACTGCGTCCGCTAGTTACTTCTTTTTTATATTTTATTCTTAGTTTATATTGGGTTTTATTTTTGTTTCAATTAGGACAGAAAATGCCATCCGTGAGCCCAACCGCGACGCCTCGGTTCAGGAAGGAGCCAACTGGTGTGGACGACTGTTGGTGTGTGATCCCCATCGTCGCCCTCTTGACGTTCCTGTCGCTTGGAGCCCTCGAAGCAGTCGGATACCTGTACATCGAATTTGTGGAGGAATTCAATGTGGACAGAGAAACGGCCTCTTGGCCGATTAGCCTGATGGTAGCCTTGGGATGTTCTGTAGGTATGTATACAATAACTCGATCTGTGGGTAAAAAAAAAAAAGAAAGAAAGAAGGAAAGCATGCGGCCAAAGTTGTGGATGCTTAGAATGGTATCGAATTCTCTTTCTCATCTAGTTTATTTCCGAAATCTGTATCTCGCAGTTATTAGCCGCCAGGTAGCACGTCAGGGAAACGCCTATCTTGGGCCTCAAACGGCTTTGGTCGAAGCGTTAGTGCCGGACTAAATTTTTTTTTAATATTTAATGTTTTTTTTTTCGGCTTGCCACATAATTGCCAAAGCTTCCTACTTGAGCTAAATATTCTGCGTATCAATCGAGGTACCAGCAGTGAAGCCTTAATTTGGTACTTGCTCGTCAATTTCGGCTCCAAGGAGCCAGAGGAACCGAAAAACCAGAGGTGAAGTCTAACGTTTTTGCTTGTTTGTGTGATCTGGGTATAAAGATACCAGAAGAGAGCCAAACTACCACCAGTGAAACGTAACTTTGTCATTTGTTTGGCAAATGAGGGCAAAGATACCCCTGAACTCTATGCAGGGAATGGGTCAAGTTTGTCTTCTTCGGGCATCTTAAATCCCCACATTTCCAGAAAAAAAAATTTCGGCCCAAAGAATTACGTTATTGGCGCGCACCTTGGGCCCTAATTTGTAGAAATAAACATCATTCTGGGTCATTTGGTGCGAAAGATTCATTTGTTTAACGTCGTGGAAAGGACGCAGAGTCCGTCAACGCCATTTATTCCAGTTGGGCGACCACACAGACAAAGCTACGTCTTATGAAAAATGGGCTTTGGTTAAAGTGCGATTGAACTGAGCAGTATTTATTGGCGTCGCTCTTTTACACTTTTATTCTTACAGAGTAGCCAAGCAAAACGCACAAACAGGTTAACCTCTCTGTCCTTCCTTAACCCTCTAACCTTACGCTTATATATACTATTGTCACGCGCATCTCCGAGCAAGCGCGGCCGTGAGCGGCAGGGATACCCGCTTTAGCCGTTCTTTTGTATTTTCCTTGAGTCCTTTTGTTTAAATGTGGTCCATAGTGGGCATATACGGGGCTTTAGCATGCAAGCCAGCGAGGTCCGTATTTTGTCCTACGCCGATCATGTGGCTATTTTTTTAGCTGATCACGGCAGTGTCAAGGATGCCATAGAACCAGTAGAACAGATAGGTTCTGCTAACAGTGTAGTGCGGTGACTTGTCGAAAAGGTCTGGGTTTTTTGGCATAGGGACTGAGCCTCAAAGCCCACTCTTTTTGAACGCGCCATGTGGCAACAACTCCTAGACAGCTTTAAAGCATGCGCGTTGCGTCACATGACGTCACGTCCGGGGTCCCGCACGGGCGCTGATTGGATGCTATAGTGCCGCGTCAGCGTTCGCGTGGGACTATGATAGGAAACGAGCTCCACACGAGCGCTGACGCGGCACTCGCATCTAATCAGTGCCGGTGTAGGACACCCGGACGTGACGTCATGGGACGTAACGCGCAGGCTTTGCTGCCTAGGAGGTGTTGCGTGTGGACGGACACGCCGGCACCATATCTAGGGGTTCCGCTGGAAAAGCATCGCGACAACGAAAATTACCGGAGCGCGGAACCCAATGCGTTGTGCGCGAAGGAAAAAAAAAGAAAAAAAGAAAGAAATGTTTTTTTTTTTTTAGTTTTTGCGAGTGTAGTGGTATGTAATAGCGTTTTGCCGCAAAACTATGGCACGTGTTGCAGGTGTTGCACTGCTCGAGTGTCAATATCCAGCGTATGCACCGTGTGTTTCTATTTTTGTTTGAAGCTCGGCGGGAGAGAACGAGCTGAACCAACCTTTTTCGTCGTGTCAAAGACAGCAGGCTGGGTCTGGCGCATCTTTCTGTAAGACAACTTGCTAATAGGTTTGCTTTTCTAAATGACCAGAAGGACCCTTTTCCGCGTTCAGTCATTCAAATACAGTTAAGCAATGCACTGCCCGAGTTTTTTTTCCACTGATATTAATTTCAGTCTTTGACCCCTAAAGTCGTCAAACACGAAGTTGGGGCCCAAGTTGATGGAGCGCACCGATTGGCATCATGACGATGACTTACGCGCTTTTTTAGCAAACGTCCTATCGGCGCGCTCCACGAACCTTCGGTTCCAACTTTCATGCACGACGAGTTTAGGGTCCTCATAGAACGCCGTTTTTTTAAAGAGGTTAAGGCTTCTCAGAGGTCTTTGGAAGCACGTTTTTTGCTTGAATTTTTGTCCATTGTGTTGCGGAAGTGCTTGACCAAAGTTCTGGTTGTTTTACTTTTTCCTACTCCGCTCTACCGTTCGTTGTACAGTACGGGACGTGGCCAGGATGTTCTGAAACGTGTCAAGCGAATAAGGCTCCCCGCTTACACGACGGCCTTTTTTTTTTCGATTGCACGGTCGATCCTTATCGGTCAAGGTCTTTTGGGAGGGAAGGGGTATTCATGTTGCTTGGTCGCTAAACTGTTTGCTTAGCAAACTAGCAGAGACGATAGAACACGTGTTCCTTAACTGCTGGAACGCAGTGTTCTTTTAGGACGTCCTTCAAAAGACTTTAAAGAAAGATCTTCCGTTAACGCCTCACGGGATCCGCCATTTGTTTGTGGAGTGAGGGGACAACTTTGTATCTTACAACATGATTATGCTTCTCGGCCTCCATAGTTTGTGGCGATGTCGCATGGTGGTGAGACACACAGACATCGATGTAAGCACAGCGTTTAGGTATTTGTAGAAATCATGTGTTTATTAAAGCAGCCCTCTTCTAACTTTGCCGCTTATCGAGGAGCTGGCGACCATCAAAGATATTTACTGTTTACATTATCCACTGTGGCTATTATTTTTAATATTTTATTGTTTCTGTGATCTATTTGTCACCTATGCCCAAACCAAGCAAAAAAAGAAAAAGCCAGGTGCGGCCGTGGTTGAATGGTTATCGCGCTTGGCTTCCAAGTAAAGCACCGAGGTTCGATGCCTGAGAGAGGAAGCAACTGTTTCGTTATTCCTGTAAATGTCGCGTTTTGGTTAATAACATTCGGAACTCGAATAACCCTGCTGCTTATTCGAGGTCCGAATGTTCTACGCGCCACACCTTCTACGCCGATTGTTCCAGAAGCCCATGTGTGTACATAACAAGGAGGTTATAAGGGGCAGGAGGTGGCGTCCGTATTCTCCATACATGGAGCGAAGTGTAACGGAAGTAGGCGTGGCCACGAACTCTTCTCAACCAATGGGGAGCTCGTCAATCTGTATGATTGGGGCAAACTAGAGGGGCAAACAACCCTCGTTGCCATGGCATTTCCGTGGCAACGCTGTTGTTTGCCCCAATATTTCATGACAGCGATGGCGGCGTCCACTGAATCGGTGTCGAACAGGCGAGCATTTGGAGCCCAACACTTGCGTGACCAGTAGGAAGTCGGCGTGTAGCGAACGCTCTCGACACCGCGCGTCGCGCGCGACCGCGCCTGGAGCGTCGTCTCGAACGAGTCGTCGTAGCGCGGCTTTGGAAAGCGATCGCGTGTCAGTCGTCGTACGCACGAACGCTGGGAATGGCATCGTGGGTTGAGAAAGCCGTACAAACCCTGCTTCCTTTCAGAAGGTGTTGGTTTCACTTCGCCGTGAATGAGAATGCGGGCTTCGCATCGAAACATCTTTTGGTGCGGCTGATCGAATCGAAAGCCAGCCGCGACAGCAAGCAGACGAAGCAGACCGCAGGCGCGGAGCAGACGTAGCCTAAGCCTAACGACCGAGCGGAGAGCAGATGATGGGAGCCTGGTTGAATTTATAGGGTGGTCGAAGTCACCAGGTTCGATCTAAAATGGACCGTAAAAATCGACGCCTGCCTGTAGCAATCTAAACTTTTCGTCAAAGGTGTAATTCACAGGTCGGTTTTTTCTTGTAAACTTACGAAGCGTAGCTCCCTTTCTGTAAAACATAGGGCCAAAAAACTTGCCAGGGTCAACGGCGGGCAGCAAGGCAGACGACAGGGGTCCAGTAGCGGGGTGTGTTTGGCGTTCGTATTGATAGATGGCCCTACCTCCTTATTGCGACGGCTCGCGACCACCGTGGTTTCTTAAAATGAATATAATCTTTTTGAAATAAACCTTCGGTTAAAAAATAAATGCGAACAATAAAAGCTAAACTTAAAATAAAAAACGCGTCTGGATAACGGTGGCGCTTTTGCTGCCAACGGATTTCGTCTGCGTGTCGTCTGCTTTCTTTCGCTGGTCGGCTGCATTTTCGGACGCTGCTCCCGACGCCATCTATCAATACGAACGCCAAACACACCCCGCTACTGGACGTGGTCGTCTGGGACGCCACCCGCCGTAGACCCTGGCAAGTTTCTCGGCCCTATTTTTTTACTAAAAGAGAACTATGCTTTGTAATTTTACAAGACAAAACCGACCTGCTAAGTACACCTTTGACGAAAAGTTTAGATGGCTACGTGCAGGCGTCGATTTTTACGGTCCATTTAAGATCGAGCCTCGTGACTTGAACCACCCTATAGTTTGGATGACAGCGCGTCGGTGCGCGAGGCAGTCTGGGATTGGGTTCTTTTTCCGGCGTCGCTGGGTATGACGTCGTCCCGGGTCCTGCCCTATTTAAACGTCCTTGGTACATAAGAAGCTCCGCGTGGCGAGCCGCAGTAAATCTCACCCCAGCGCCCGATCTTGCTGCTACGCCGCCATCGACGCCTGCGACGCATGCCTCGTTCTATTTTGTTTTGTGCACAATTTCGCCCCATTAAACATTTAGTTTCCTTCAGTCCTTCGTCGCCTCATCAACTAGCATTTATGACGCTTGGTATAAGAGAGCATTACACATTTTGGGTGTAAGTCTGTCAAAGCGTCATGGTCTAAAATCCGCATGGAGATCCCTTAAGCCACATACGATGAGAAAAACCGACCCCTAAGCTTAAATTTATTTTAGGGCGGATGATGTGGCTTCAAGAGTGAAGGAGCTTGAAACCGCAACATGCGCCAGGGCATAATAAGACAGGCGTTTCAGACGGTAATTTTAAATGGAGGGCCGTCTCTTCAGACATCTTATTGATGCCTTAGCGTTAGTACATACATGTCTGCGAAGAGTTGATGCCATCCGCCTGCGGAAAAACTAGTGAAAAGGGAAGCGGTGCCGAATAGAGAATTAAAAAAAAAGATCAATTGGTGGATCCTTGGGGAATATGTTAGCATGACCCTCTCGAAAGGCCACACACGTCTCCCTTTGAGAAACGCTAACACTGACCCCATATTGAAGCCAAAAAGAGGCAGCAAAAATAGAGGAAAGAAAAGAGATAGCCCTTACATAAAAGTGAAGGTGTTAGCGTTAGCTGTTCACAAAGGAGGACGTGTGTGGCTTTTACCATGGGTCGTGCTAACGCATTCTCTAAGGATCCACCGATGGATCTTCCTTTAATTTTTTCTCTGGCTTTATCGTTCGCTGGACCAGCTCTGTAGATCGCGCTGATAGGTCATAAGACTGCAGTCCCGAGAAATTGATACGCAGGTATTCCACACTGCTTCTACCGACGAAGTTTAATTTAAAACAATGGCGTGAATTTACAATGAATAGTTTTCTGTGGAAAATGTGGCCACTGAGTGAAAGGACATAACAAGTTTATTTTGACCTTAACAATACGTCCTCATGACTATATTATAAGGTAGACGGTGTCTATTTTTTCGCAAATGCTATTTTATTCCCGATTCCAGCAAATTAGTATTGACCGATCGTACATACTCAAAATGTACATGGACGTTCTCGATTGATGATTTGAAATTGCTACACAGAAACTGTGTTTTTCTTTTTGCTTCCCAAAAACAATGCCTCAGACTATGATCGAAAACTAGAAGCTGGCACAGAGGACCGGCGTTTGAATAGCTGATTCAATACTAAGTCAGCATGCCTTCAGCCCGCATTTCGACCCTATAAATTTTGCCCGTGCCGCACCTTACGCTAGGTTAATATTGTAATGAAAGCAGTTTCCCAATCCTGATGAAGTAAACAGGGGGGCCGAGTAAGAAAGAATTCATCTCTGTGACCAACAGATATGCATTGGTGATAAGAAACCTGATCCCAATATTGAAATTAGTTTATGCAATAACTATCACGCCTGAGGCTCAGCTAAAAGCCCTTGTTTTTTGAAACCAAGTGAACGACATACTAATGTATTATTTCGAAGTGCTTTTTCCAGTTACACAAGCTTGTGTATGTTTATCACTTATATTTTTTGCGTAGTGGACTACGAAGTTTGTTGTGTGAAAGGAAATGATTGCGAAACGTCTAACTTTAAATACGCTACGCTTGAAACTAGATTTTTTGTCGTCAACAAGATATTTTGGGAAGAAACAATTTATTTCAATTTTTCCCGCAAAAAATATATTGAAAAGGGGCGGGGTATGTAATGCGTTTGTTTCCTTTTTACCACTACGGTAAAAATTCTCGATGACGAAAAGAAAAAAAAAACAAAAAAACGTATACACGTTCTAGGAATTGATGCCAGTGGACCTGTTCGAAAATCAACTTTTCTGGAACTTCTTGAACATACCCCCGATATAAAAAGAAACATTGCTTTTCACGTGTTTATCACGCCTAACACTTAATCTTTTTTTATTTCAGGCCTTATTTTACCACCCCTGCATAGAAAGTTTTCTGTGACATCTGTCATGGTGGCATCAAGCGTGCTAGCATCAGTTGGCATAATGGCATCAGGATTGGCACCTAATATTGCATGGATTTCTGTGACTTTAGGTGTGATTCACGGTAAGTGTCTGTCACAAGGATAAAGAGACTCTCAAATTATAAGATTTCGGCACTTTTTCTTTTTTACATACTGGAGCATAGTTTACACCTTATGATGAGCGAGAACTGGCGTGCAAATCAAATTCCATGAACTGTGCCGTACTACTTTGGTTATATATAAGCTATAAACGTAAAGAGCTGGGAAATACTTTTTTGAACCAAGCAACTCATCCTGTTGGTAAGTAAGTTTATTTTAATTCGCCGCCGTTGTACGCTGATTCACGAATGCTATTAGCACTCGCGTCACTTGTCTGTATTGGCGAAATAACCTACAGAATAAAAGATTTTTCACGGCACAACGAAATTCACATGTCGGAAAGACAAGAGAATGCGGGATTGTAGGTGAGAGCAATGCACGGGCCGCTTTTTAGAGCCCAGGCTCGGCCCAGGCGCGGCGTCATGGTAATTTACCCGCCCAATCACGGCCCAGGTGTTCGAAACCGCCCTCGGCCCGACCCCGTTCAATTTTTGTGTCGCACGGCCCGGCCCAGCCAGCCACATTTTAGAACCGGCCCGGTTCGGCCAGGGCCCAAATTCGGTGTCATGTTCTCTAAACTTCGCCGCGTGGAGTATTGAAGTATTGGGCAATGTAATTTTACGCATATAAGGCGAGCGTTGAAATTGAGTTGCAAGTGCATAACTTATTTCCTTTTCCATAAGTACCTGATGGTGCTACGAGTAACACATGTAAATTTATATAGGCTAGTCAAATTGTGACACCAAAAAATAATATTAACCTAAAAATTAGAAACAACAAAAGACGGTATAGATGATTTGATTGACGTTTAGACCTAAGCAACAAACGACAACTTCGACTTCGATCTTATTTTATTCCCAAGACGAGTTGAACGGCATCAACAAAAGTCAGATGAACTATTTTCACAACGAATTTGTTCACGAGCTGCTTTCTACAGATAAAGAATATTTCCCTCGAAGCCGAAAATATAAAATTAGTTTTTTTTAGTAATTCTGGAGAATTGACAGAGACTAGAAAGTGAACGACATAAATGTGAGACACCGACAAATAGATTATTTACGGAATAAAAAAACTACAGGGTTTTGTGCAAGAAGAAACTGTTTTCCGATGAATCTGGAATGCATAGAACCTTCTTGGCAAGAAAATGAAGACCTGAAAATGTTTTGCTTTGAGGCTCCCTTCACTTCAGCAGGTAACTGATCATTCCACACGATTTGCCGGCATCGAAGTAGTTGTCTAACTCAGTCACCACAGTCCGTGTCGGGGGCGTCGTGCCGGTCTTGAAACTAATCTAGGAGTATCCGTTTTAGTGGTTTTGCGCTGGCGCATTCTTTGCAACCGCTCTCGCGTTCAGGAGGAACCGCCGGCATGCAGACAATTCTTTTCCTTACTGCGCTGTTGATAGCGCTCCTCTTTGCATCTTCAATGGGCATCAACCACTCGTGATAGTTGTGTGCTCAGCACCTCATGCTGATCGGGGGCTATGGCTGATCATAGAATGCCACGCTAACTTCTGTTGAGTGTAGTGATGACCAAGAAACACGACGCGAAACATCCAAAAGCCGACATACTGCACTAAAGGCTGAACACTATTTACGAATATGCGGCGAAGAACTGACGAACTTCGCACGGCGGCGCGTTCGCATTGCGCGCGGCGCAACATCGACTCTCCTTACGCCACACGCAGAGTGAATGTTGTCGTGCGAAATTCGTCCCTTTTTCCGCTCCATGGTGTCCAGCCTTTAAGGAGCAAGGCGAAAACTACGATATGTGCCGGCCTGCGATGCAGCCGAGACATACCTTACTTATCCTATCATCGTGCTACGCTTGCCGTGTACCAATTCATCGATCTACAGAGTGACGTGATTTCTACATGAATAAATTTTGACACCGTACATTATCGCATTTTATTTCATTGCAACCCAGATGAAGTTCTACGTAAACATATAGTAAAGTTATGCTCGTGTCTTTTTTTTTCGGCGGCAAGACAACGGCATTAATAAAGCTGTGATGTTCCACACTGAAACCACCTTTTGAACTCGTTGGCGGGCACAGATCGGGCCGCAGCCCCGAACCCAATTCAGGTCCACCAAGGTGTTGGCCCGAGCCCGGCCCGTTCCCACAGATAAAAGCCGTCTCAACCGGCCCGTCCCGGCCCGCGTGCCGGGCCGCGCCCCGGATTTCGGGTCAGCCCCAGCCCGTGCAGTGGTCTCTTTTATGTTTCAATTTTCGCGTAATGTTAAGCACATATACTGCCTAGCGGTAGAACGAATTTAGATCAATATTTATGCAGTTAATACTTCTCTTGGAAGAAACGTGTCTATCTATGTAGCGTGGAGGGATGTATTAATTGCCTTATTTGTGCTCAATGAAAAATATCGTTTCTTTTCTTGCTCCTTCCAGGGTTTGGGGCCGGCACAACTTACATGTCAGGCAACCTCCTCATGATGATGTATTTCGACAAGCTCAGAGGAGTGGCCCTGGGCTTCACGTCCGTCGGATTGACTCTGGCCGGGCTGGTTTTCCCACGCTTACTTTCAGCCTTGAAGGACGCCTACGGGTTCAGCGGCAGTCTCTTCATATGGGGAGCTCTGATAATGAACCTCATCCCACTTACGTGTTCACTTAAGGTGCCGCCCTGGCACAGCCCTACAAAACATGGCCATAGTTCGGCTCCGAGTAATTCCCTCGTTGCCTCCAACGATATTAATCGTAGTCATAAATACGGTACAGATCGCTGCGGAAACAGTGATAGTCCAAGGAGTACGCATCCCAGTTTCTGGAAGTCACTAAAAGACGTCACTCGAAATCCAGTTTTTTACGTGCTCCTGCTATCTACGGCAATCTTTTACGCTGTCGAGTACGTTATCTTCACAACGATCGTCGATTATGCGGTGGATAACGGTACTGACGAGTCGACTGCTCTGTGGCTAACACCCTGGTACCTACTGACGTGCTCCGTTGGGCGTGTTTGTTTGCCCCTGTTGGCTGATAAGAGACTGTTACCCAGAAATGTGTTGCTCACGCTTTGTTTGCTTCTAATGGCGACGTCCCTTTTGGTTCTTCCGTATGCGGTTGATTTTTGGATGATTGTGGTCGTGTGCACCTGTATCGCAGCTTGCTACGGCAGTAATCACGTAATGCACGATGTCTTGCTGGTCGACTACTTTGGAGTGGAGCGACTCGTCGTCCTGTACGGCATCGTGGGTGTCACGAAAGCTCCGCTTTTGCTTCTGACACCCAGCTTAATAGGTGAGTTTCTGCGAGCGTAAATTTAATCTGCCGAAAGCTTGTAATGCCACAGTTGAAAAACAGAGCTCGTTATGTTCAAAAAATATTTGTCTTTTTTTGTTTTAAGGTCTGGTTGTTTGAAAGCATTGTTCGAACTATCATGTAATATATGTCTTAATCCGCGTACGAACAACGCGATATTGGGCATTGCTATTCAAATATAACAATACCACATATCACAATATCACATATCAAAATAACAAATATTACAATATTTCCTTCTGCATTATTAGCTGAGTCTAGCGATTTATTTTAAATATTAAATCGTATCAAGTTTTCTATAGGCTTTGTAACAAAACGAAGCGACTCTACAGCTGAAGCTGCAAGTATTAACTATAAAGACGATTTTAAAAAGATTGGACTGTGGAAAGGGCGAATGATATTATTCCCCTCATTTTAAATAATTTGGTTGGCTACAATAGCAGTCTCAGTGATAATCAGTCAAGTTTCCAAGGGAGTGGCAGGCTTGATGAAGATGACCGACGTTCGTGATTCCTCGGAAGTAGCAAACAAAAATATAAAAGCGTTCGGTCCCGCTGAGCACGTTACGACGAGGTAACTTTTTAGCGACCGGTGTAGTCAGGTTTATACCAAAGACAAACGACCAGTCATATACAAAACACTTTGTTCGGAAGACATAGCCCCAACCCTTTAGTCTTGATCACAAAACCGAATATTCTAAGGTATCTCGCGCTGCTCAATTTATAAACGCGCCGGTGATCTCCCTTTCTTGTCTTGAAAACACACGCCCACTCCCCAACATTGCAAAGTAATGATGCACCGAGAACAGCATTGCTGTGTTTGTGTGTTTGCTGCGACCCATCACTGCGCACTCCGGATGGCGTAGGAGTGAATATTAGTGGTGCAAAACTATCGATTGTACTATCGATAGTATCGATAGTCGCCAGAAATCTGACTATCGATAGTCAAAAAACTATCGATAGTACTATCGATAGTCGACTATCGAAAAACTATCGATAGTACTATCGATAGTCGACTATCGAAAAACTATCGATAGTACTATCGATAGTCGACTATCGAAAAACTATTGATAGTACTATCGATAGTCGACTATCGAAAAACTATCGATAGTACTATCGATAGTCGACTATCGAAAAACCGATAGTACTATCGATAGTCGACCATCGAAAAACTATCGATAGTACTATAGATAGTCGCATATCGAAAAACTCTCGATAGTCGACTATCGAAGAACTATCGATAGTACTATCGATAGTACTATCGATAGTCGACTATCGTAAACCTATCGATAGTACTGTCGACGGTTTACTATCGATAGTTTTGCGACACTAATAGTTTGCGTGGCTCCCTCTTTTCTCTTTCTCGCTTTATTTTTTTCAAATGGGATACCCAACTAGCCCAAGCGCTTAAGGCCCTGTCACACTGAGGCAACACGACGGCAACAGCAACACAACACGTTGTCCGACAGTCGAGCAACTTGTTGCTCGCTCCCCGTGTTGTCCTACAAACCTGTCACATCGCGGCAACAGCAGTACAACATGGACGACAACAAAAATGTTGCCTCGGTATGACAGCTTTCGGCAACAAAAACAGCATGCAACTTATGTTGGACAACGTGTGTTGCCTTGATTGTTGGCTGAGCGAATTTCGGGCCGGCAACACGACAAGATGGATAGCTTCGATGGCAGAGCTAGTTGCCTGTGAATAACGCATGGCTCAAATGAAGGCTTGGAAAACGCTAGATAATAATAATTAAGGCTGGCATGCAGCTAAAATATTTTTATGAATGTTGTTACTGTGTAATTACGGAAAGCGATTGTAGAAATGGTCACAGCGAAGGTCGCGAACGTTCAGACTGGTGTTGAAATTACAACCGTTGAGAGACCAGCTCACATTACTGCTAGCGAAATAAAATGGCTTGACTACTCACCCTCTGATAAAGTATAATAAAAATAATCCTGGAAAGCGAAGATTAAAAAATCGAAGCATTAAAACGACCACTCTGATCATGGTTGTTGATGTGTGGAACTTGGAAACAGCCGCTACCAGACACCTGATTTGTTTTAAAAATATCCAGGACGTTTTGGGGAATGAAGCGATGACATAGCAGGCGGTATTAGCGGCGAGATGTTTCGGTGGCGCCCTCGTTTGGTTACCTTTCGTGACGTCATCACCTGGGCAACAACAAGCTCGATGGTGTTTGTAATGGGCATGATGGAAGCCTGAAATCATAGCGCTCTCAAAGCAACACTGCCAACACAGTCAAAATTGAAGTTCTTACATTTTTCTTATTTCCGTCGATGACCACAGCGACGCTTTCGATCGCTCACATCGCCAATACGTAAAAGCGTTGAAAAGTTTTATTCCACCGATTGTTATGAAGGCCGATCGTGTCGGTGTCGCAGTTTTGAAACGCTGTCAGTTCAGCTCAACACCACGCTACAAAAGACGCTTCATGGTACTGCCGGTGCTTACTCAATTTTACAGTAAAATATGAATTGCACAAAAGAAAGAACCGGACAGAAACACTTGATACCGGGTGGCGCAAATCCCGAACATATATCGGCGATCTCACTTTCCTTGGTTAGGGCTATCTGCGTTGTCAGCGAATGAAGAACATTTTGATAAAATAAAGGGTGGAACATACTCCCCGTGTCCAGTTTTCTAATCACAGTCACTGGTTGATTTTGTTCCGTCGTAATTTCCGGCCCTTCGAACGCACTAGCACTTTGCAGAGTCACATTTCCAGCGACGCCGCGCCGCACACGAACAAAAATAAACAAACAAGATGGCGGAGTGTTCCTCGTTGTTCCTCGTGTTGTCCCCGCCGGCAACACGCGCGCGGTATGACAGGGTTGTAGGACAACAATTCGGACAACACGGTTGCCGGGCGGCAGCAACATGTTGGCCGACTGTTGTTGTTGCCGCGATGTGACAGGGTCGCCGGCAACACGATTTCCTTGTGTTGCCGGATAGAGTTGACCAACTGTTGCCTCAGTGTGGCAGGGCCTATACCATCCCAACTTTGGTTCAGCTTTCAGTAATGCCGAAGAGGGTGGTTTGGGCGAAGAGAGGAGGAAGGGAGGCGAGCAGCGGTGCGGCAACTGTCTTCGCCCTAGTGGTGCAAAACTATCTACAGTACTATCGATAGTATCGATAGTCGACAGAAATCGTGCTACCGATAGTGATAAAACTATCGATAATGTCGCAGAACTATCGATAGTCGACTATCAAAAAACTATCTATTACTATTGATAGTGACTATCGAAAAACTATCTAGTACTATCGATAGCGACTATCGAAGAACTATCGATAGTACTATCGATAGTCGACTATCTAAAAACTATCGATAGTCGACTATCCAAAAACTATCGATAGTACTATCGATAGTCGACCAGGGCCGTAACCAGGGGGGGTTAGGGGTTCTGACCCCCCGAAAAATATTTTATAGTATAGTGCGTGGTACATGGTCGGTGCATTTGCAGCCAGCCGATTTTAATCTCCACCTCTGCGCACGCGCAGTGGCGCCGGTCGGCTACCGGGTACCAAACCGGGACCGGTTCTCCGGTTTGCTATGACTCTCCATTATATGCCACTGATGCACATCATTCATAGGCGAAAATAAGACAATAGACATTTTCAAAATGGCCGCCGTTGTCCCCGAAAACCCCCCCCCCCCGAAATTTTTTTCTGGGTACGGCCCTGTAGTCGACTATCGATAGTTCTGCGACACTATCGATAGTTTTGGAAAAACTATTGATAGTATCGATAGTCGATTTATCGATAGTTTTGCATCACTAGTGAATATGCACGCATCCAGAAGGCTGACGTGCTCCCGCACAGATGATGCGTGGCGTGTTGTGCTCAAGCTTCTCGCCTGGTGCGTACAGTAACTTCAACAGACTGCAATAGACATAATATGTGACAAGATTGTTGGAAAGGCGAGCCAACCTGAGCGCGGCGTCAAAGAGTATTCCCCTCAACAGTCCCATCTTTTTCCGAGATAAGAGAATAAACAGTAAAACGGGTGACACAAAATAAGTCTCGAACGTAACAAAGTCCTATTAGAATAAGAGGAAGACAAAAAAATCAGGTGATCCCTTGTTTTGCAGCGCGAGTGTCGCTCACTTATCCAAATGCTTATCATATTCCGGATGCTCAAAGCAAACTTTTTTAGCAACTGGAATTTCTTCCAGAGGGAGGGTTGTGATCGGATGATCAAAATGTTACCATGTAGTTTGACTCTAATACCAAAAATAGCACAAAATCTGCAAAAAAAAAAAAAAAACGAAACATCTCGAGGTGTTTTTATGTGAACGGAAAACTACGCATGCCATATTTTATTATTTAATGGCACTAGTGCATTCTTGGTGGTTCAGTTCACGTCTCGGCGAAATTAAGAGAGAGTTTTAGCCCGCACCTACAACTGTCTTCTTGGTTCCCATTTTCAGGAATATTCAGAGACACTCAAGGTTCCTACGATAACCTCTATCGTCTTGAAGGTGGCCTACTTATGTTTGCAGGTACAATGTGGTTGCTCATAGTATGCTGGGAACAAAATACATCTAGGTCATTTACACTTAGGTCTCGTTAGAGCTAGACCAAACTATTTTCTCTGAATAAAGACACATTTTTCAACTACAAGTTCCAACCTATGGCCTGATTGACTTTGACGGTGAGCTGATGTAGAGCACCATAAACAACCGAAAGATGGAGTAAGTTGAACTTAAACAAAGCATAAAGTTCTGTTTCAGAGCAAGTCCGCGGCTATTCTCATGACTAAGAACGGAAGCGATCCTTTGCACTATTGTATAACCAGGTTCTCTAACGACCAGTAGCAATACTTTTATAAAAACATGGTCGGCCGCGTGCTACAAAAGCTATTAAGGGTATAATGTGAAGTAATATTTTATGGTTGGTAGGCCGCTTTTTACAAAAAGAAACGAAGTAAATTTGATATGAGGTGAGGCCAGAAATACCCTCTACTGTATCTTCTAAATACAAATTTCATTCAAGCAAATTATGTTGCCTCGTGACGACTGAAATTGCAATTCTAGCGTTAAGTAGCAACATCTTGAGGGACAAAATAGTAGCTGTGGAAGTTTTTAATTTTCATTTAGCTACGTCTGTGAAATAAAACTCGAGTTCCTTTTTGTTATGTATTTATTCTTCCTCATCCTTTGTCCTAGAGTTATTTTATTCATATTCCGTCCGTTAGTTTGCTTATTTATTATAAAATGTTGACCTAATTTTATCTCCGGTCTGAATAAAAGACCCGCACACAATCGCCACAATAATGTGATACGTATAAACATGGCAAAATGGCGTAGTTCGTAGTACGCCTTTAAAAACAGATCAGTCCAGGAGACGGAAACACAAAAAAGGTATCTAGTATTTCAAATATATCCACCAAAAATACTATAAAAAAAGGAAGGTATTCCACTAGGCTTTCAACTATCAGGAATTAAAACAGAAATATCAGAAGTTAACTTGGGCCATATTCGCCTTGGACTATATGTAAAAGAATGACTATGGATGAGGCGACGAATAACTCAAGGAACTAAACGTTTAATGGGGCGAACTTCTGCCCAAAACAAAACGAATAAGTATAGCGTTGCAGGCGTCGATGGCGGCGTAATGGCAAGATCGAGCGCTGATGCGAGACTGACTCCGGCTCGCCACGCGGAGCCCCTTAAATACACGCGTAGGCTTGCTTAACGGTCGGCGTAGAAGGTTCGGCGAGTTGAACATTCGGACCTCTAATAAAAATGAGTGTTTTGGAATTGAACAGAATGCGATATTTACAAAAATAACAAAAAGGGGCGTCCGCTCCCAGGCTTCGAACCTCGGCCGTTTGCGTGGGAGCCAAGCATGATAACTATTCGGACGCGGGCGCGCTTGCTCGGAGATGGGCATGGCATTACTCTTTTCTTTAAAAAGAGCATCGTCTCGACGCAACGTATAAGAAAACAAAAGAGAGGAAAACAAGCAAAACATGCGAAAATACGGAAGCTGGTAAAACGCAGACCTATCAAGCGTATCACAGGATCACAATTCAGTCTTATCCTGAGTAGTACGTCTTCATGTTCACGACGTGGACGACTTCAGGTCGGGGTTAGCGGCGTATCAGTGTTCTTGGCCTATCGGTCATCACCTCGTAGTTCAGATCTCCGAGTCAACGAAGTACCTTCTAGGCCTCATTAAAACTTTAGTTTGGGCTAGTAGGTCCATGGTGGGTATAAGGTTTAAAAACGCGAACAGACAGGGACGATAGGAAATAACACAGACAACACGGACAGGCGCTACTCTCAACTGATCTATTGCAAGACCGTTCAACATTTATATGCAAAACTCATCTGCCCTTTAGATATTAAACAACCCCAACAGCCAATAAAATGCTTTACAGACACCCATCTAGATAAGTTACTTCTATATTTAGTAGGCATGCACAGAATCTCACACAACATAAAAAAGGCTGCCGGCAGATACATTGTTACCATTGTCTTTTCTGCGCCCTGCAAACTGGCTAAAATATGTTCGATTATGACTAGAAAAAAAGTTATGTGCTCCAAGAAGCATATAAGCCAATATACTGACTGTGTCACTAACGTCATCTATGAAATGCCGCTTAGTTGTGGGAAAGTTTATATAGGACGAACAGGACGCTGTTTCAATGACAGGGCAAGAGAACATAAACTATCTGTACGCAACAATTCGGGGGGTTATCTGTCTGAGTATTGTAAGCGTTGTGGCTGCGAACCGCTTTCAGAGTCAACGGCGTTCTTAAAAAAAGCGAAAGAAAAAACAAAGCGGGAGATTACAGAGGATTTTTTTTAGTAAAAAGAAGAATGCCAAGTGCGTCAGCGCGCAATCTGTCAGCCGACTAGATAAAAAACTGACTTATCTAGATGGGTGTCTGTAAAGTGTTTTATAGGCTGTTGGCGTTGTTTGATATGCAAAGGACAGATGAGTGGTGCGTATAAGCGTTGAACGGGCTTGCAATAAATCAGTTGAGAGTAGCCCCTGTTCCTGTTGTTTGTGTTATTTTCTATCATCCCTGTCTGCTAGCGCTTTTAAACCTTATACCTACCTTCTAGGGTCCGAAGTAGCGCTTGAGGAGTTTCTTGCTTAGACCGCGTCATCGTACCGGGGTCCAGACCCACACACGGTCTCCGGGCTTGAAACGAACGTCGATCCGACGAAGGTTGTGCCGGCTAGCGTCGACACGTTGTTGATATTGAATCCAGTTTCGGGCTAGTTGGCGAACTTCTTCAGCTCAATGGGCAACCACCTGGACGTCGGGCTCCCATGGTTAGCTGGGTCAGGGGGCAGCATCGCGTTGAGCATGGTCGTTACTTTTCAGCCATGCACCAGCTGAAACGGTGTTATCCTATGGTCTCTTGCACTGCCGTATTGTAATCGCACTTGACGTAGGGTAAAACCTCGTCCCATGTCTTGTACTCTACGTAGACATACATGGAGATCATGTGGGCGATAGTTTAGCCGTTCTGTAGAACCATTTCTCTGCGGATGGTACGCAGTGGTTCGACAGTGGCTGGTGCTACTGAGACAAAGAATCTCTTGCGTCAGCTGGACCATGAATGATTATCCACGGTCTGTAATGAGGACTTCAAGTGCGCCATGCCAGAGGCCGATGGACTTGATGAAAAACTTGCTATTTCCACCGCGGTTCCCGACGGGAATGCTTTTGTTTCGGCGTAACGGATGAGATAATCAGTAGCCACGATTATCCAACGGTTTCCCAGCGTCGATGGCAGAAACGGTCCAAGTAAATCCGCTTCGATTTGCTGGAATGGGATAGATGGTGGCGAAACAGGTTGAAGAAGTTCTACCGGTCTCTTCGGTAGTTTCTTCCGTCGTTGGTACTCGTAGCAAGATCGGGTATAGTAATGGACTGCCTTCGCAGGCTTGGGCCAGTAGTATCTCTCGCGTACCCTGGCACGAGTCCCGCTGTAGCCAAGGTGTCCCGCCGTCGGGCCATCATGGCAGGGTTGAAGCATCCCTTTTAGAAGACTGGACGCGATCACCAACAGCCACGCCGTGTTGTTGTTCTCTGGAGTTCTCCTTGTACGGCACACCTTGACAGACGGAGAAGGTTGGTAGTTTTCGTATGAAAACACAGGGGAACCGCACTTCCTTGTTCCTCTACGTGCTCGATGAGTCCTCGCAGCTCAGGATTATCTATTTGCAGTTCTGCCACGTTATGGACATCTAGTGCACAGAGGGAACATCGTCGCCGTCGTTTACAGCGCAGAAAGGACCGGCCTCGACGAGGACCCTTAACACACAATCGGCGTCACTGTGCTTTCGGTCAGACTTGTGCATCACGGTCGTGTCAAACTCCTGCAGTCGTAGACTCTACCGGACGAGGTATCCTGAGGGGTCGTTCAAATTCGCGAGAAAGCAGTGCTAGTGCTGGTCTGTAACCACTCGGAACGGACTTCCGTACAAGTACGGGCGAAACTTGCTGATGGCCCAGACGACCACGAGTCATTCTTTCGCCGTCGTAGATTAAATACGTTCCACCTTGGACAGTGTTCGGCCTGCATAGGAGATCACCCACTCTGTTCCCTCCTGTATTTAGACCAGCACCGTGCCATGCCCCGTGTTACTTGCGCCCGTTTGAATTTCCGTTTGTGCATGCTTGTCGAAATGGCCAAGAACAGAAGGTGTCTGAAGTCTTCGTTTAATCTCGTCGAACACCCGCTGGTGCTCTTTTGTGCACTGAAGATTTACGGAGTCTTTCGTAAGGTATATCAGTGGCGCAGAAAAAGTCGCAAACTCTCGAAATAAGCGTCTGTAGTAGGCACAGAGGCCTATGAATGCTCTTATGGCCTTTTCTTCAACGGCTGAGAAAATCCGGTTACGGCGCGTGTCTTCACGGGGTCAGGACGAACACCCTCGCTGCTCACCACGTGGCCTAGAACTTGGGCTCACTATAAACAAATCGATATTCCGGTGTCTTGAGAGTTAGTCTAGTGGCTTTGATGGCTTGAACTACGGCACGGAGTCGTCGTAAGTGCTTGTCGAAGTTGCTGGCGAACTTCACAACGTCATGAAGGTAGACAAGAGAGCTCTTCCGTTTTAAGCCTGTCTGCACGGTGTCCATGACAAGCTGAAAGGTTTCCGGCAATGTGCATAGTCCGAATGGGATCACTATAAATTCGTAGAATCCGTCGGGCGTGACGAGGGCAGTTCTCTCCGGTCTCGTTCGTAAACCTCTATCTCGCCTGTATATTGTCACTTTTCAAATCTATCGACAATAAATTTCGGGAATGGCGCAGACAATGAAGAGTATAGTCAATGCAAGAAAACAAGCAGCCGTTTTTTTGTTTTTTTTTGCCACTGCTTTGAGTCGGTGATAGTGCACACAGAATCTCAGGGTTTTATCCTTTTTTACGAGCACGAAAGGTGCAGCCCATGCACTGCTTGACGGCTGGAGGGTGTCATCACCGAGCACTTCCTGAACCTGTTCTTGCATGACTTCCTTCCCTTTCAAAGAGACACGGTACGGTGACTGGTGGACTGGGTGCACGTCGCCGTCGGTAACATTGCGATGTTTTGCCACTGGTGTTTGGCGAACTTTCGACGATGTGGCGAAACTGTTACTGTATGCAGCGAGGAGATCAACCAGTTGCCGGCGCTTTGAAGCTGGGAGCTCGGGGTCAATGTCGATCTGCGGCGGCGACGTGCTCTTTGTGCTGTGACCAGGGCCGGCCTTAGAGCTGCAAGCACCCTGGGTAAACTCCGGCCGTGGTACCCCCCTCCCCCTATTTTCCCACCCAACATCACGTTGTTAGGAACCATGCCAGAGTGGCCCAGCGCGAATGGTCGCGATTTTGTCTTTGTCAGTCGAGAACAACATCCTAAAAACGAACGACGTTCGCGAGCATTGAGAGTTTTGTCGGCACCGTGTTCAAATGGTTCAAAATACATTTATTTCCCAGATTAACCAACTTTCAGATGTGCGTCTCCCATAGCAAGGTAACGTCTGATGGACAGAGAAAATAAAAACACAAGTTAACCACGTCGGATACCCTAGAAGGCAACCTTCCGAGCCTTCAACTTCACAAATTATGACTTTGCCATCGATCGTGTCCAAGAAGAAGAGTTATTGACATCTTTTCGGTATGGCTGATGTCAGGTGTACAGTCCAATACGAAGAGAGTAGTATTTCGCAGCCTTCAACCTTTCGAGGATTGGCTTAAGCACGTTCGTGGCCATCATCTAAATTATTTCATTTGGATGTTTTTTTCCGAAGTAGTGGTCGACCACCTCTAGGCGAACCACACTTTGCAGGTGCTCCCTGATGAATTCGTCAAATTCACCAATTAGCTCGACTAATCCCAAAAAGTTTCCATTGTTTTTCTGTGAAAAGCCGATCCGTGGAGCCGCGGAAAGCCAGGCACTACTTCAAAAGAAAGAGTGTTATTTTTATTATTCGCTCCAAGGCACTTTTTCAGCGCTCCTTCTTCTGCGTTATCATGAGTTGATGTTCCTTGTCGGTGCATTTGCCTCGTCTCATTCTCAAACTTGCCTCTGTCCAAGTTTGATAGGAGAGAAAATGACTGGGAGACTTCTCATGGCTTGTGAGAATCTGCGACATGTGCCTCCAGTCATTCGATCCAGCAGTCGCCGAAGACGACTTTGGGTTTACGTCGTAGAGCTTGCAACAGAAACAGAAAGCCCTGTTTGAAAACTTGGAGTGACAAAGCCAGCGCCGCTTTAGTACTTCGCCATTTTCAAGATGTTGGTCCAGAAACTTGGTTGAGATGGGACGGTTGTGCTCGTCTAGAGGAAAATCCACGCTACTCTCTATATTTGCAGGCCCTAGGCTGACTATGGCGTCCCGGATTTGTGGTGTCAGCTTAGGCCATAATGCAGGATCAGACAGTTCGTCGCTGGCGGCCTTTATCTCATTCGATGTGTCATCACCATCTTGTTTAGTGTCACAGACTACTCTGGCAGTGGAGCACTCGGCGTCGTCGGGATATTGCTGCGGTGTCTCACTTTCCTTTGTATGGGAATAATCTTCGCTTGTCGAGCTCTTTTCGTGCAATGTTTCTCCCTCTGCTGGTTCACCTGAACTTGAGGGGCCCTCGTGTACTTTCACATACTTTTTCAGGGCATCTGCGCTCTTCCTGGATTCGCCGATCTTGTTCAAATTTTCGTTTTCTGTACTGCGCTCCTGATGGTTTCTTTCGAGGAAGTGGCATATCACTGAAATTTTAACCAACAGACCAAACATAAATTTTACACCAGCCATCCTGACCAGTAATGCATATTGTAACAATACTTGAACAACAAGCTGGCTGCTGGTGATTCATAGTAATAAAAACCCGAGACTCAGGAACACAAAAATCTATCGTCTACAAGAAGCCGAAGACGCTCCTTATGTGACCTCGGTAGATCCCACAATATTTTTGAGCAGCTCGTGGCACCTGTGTATGCAGTACCGTAGGCATAGCACCAGATTACGTGATACGGACCCCGAAGGTCAAAGTCAACGCAAAGAACAGTGGCCGAACCGATGAAAATTCGCCCAGTTTACATTCAGCAACACGTGCACTCTGAGCATTAACAATTAGACTCTAGAAACTAGCAGCTCGTTACGTAATAATATGTTCGTGTCACGACAATTGAGTTTAAGCTACTCAGGTGTGCACGCACAGTGATAGGGGTTACGCAGTGATCAGTCCACTGGAAATGGAACAAATGCACTTCAGGATCTCCGTGCCAATAAGTCGAATGCAATTATGCAATGTCTTACCTTGACAAATGAGATGGTCAGTCTTTCACCAACAGAAAACAGACAATGAAAGAGATTGGCATCAGTGTTGCCAATTTAGCAGTTTTCCCGCAGTTCTCTCGCTGACATCTTTTTTTTAATACCACCTGTTGCCACCAGTTTTTAGTCAAACAAGTAAAAGAAGAGTACCTTTAACAATATTTTCTATATTTATACTTATTCTAAAATATTAATAAACGGCGAGCGCCACCACCTTTTTTACATGTAAGGGGGGGGGGGCGCCCTCACGATCCGGCCGTTTTTTGTCTTGTTTTTATCACCTCGAGGTTTGAGCCCTGCATCACCTGGCGGCCCTTTCGGCGCCCCTTATGAACAGCGCCATGTGCGGCTGACAGGTCGCCCACCCCAAGGACAGGGGTCGTCTGAGGTACTCCTCAGTGCCACTTAGTCACTCCCAAAAGCGGGGTCGAGGGTCGCTCGTCGCCAAACCTCGTAGTCCCATTTGTCGGTATGGGTACCTCTGGTAGATGTTGTCAACCTCGCGGCAGTGATAATACAGCGGTCGTCGATCGGCCGTGCGCCACACATCCGTATTCCTAGGCGCTGGTTGCTCGGTGCGGAAAGTCTGCCCTTCTCGACATCGGAAAGTCTGTGGCGCTGGTAGGTCGCATCGAGGCGGTGTCGAATACTACCAGGCAGCTTGCGCCGGTGTCCGAGCAACTGCGGCGTAGGTCAGAGTGGGCTCCTCAGTTACTGCTACGCTGACAGGAGCCTCCGGTTGGAATGCCCACTGAACTTCCTCGCGGACAGCTTCGGCTATCGACAGGGAGGCCGGCTGGTTGGCAGCAGGCATGGAGCTTCCTAAGCTTTTTCCGGACAACATTGTGAATGATCTCCCGCATTTCCAGGCTATTTCAGCTGAAAGGCGAGAGGGCAGCGACGCCGGGAAGTTGCTGGAAGTGGGAAGCCCGTGCTTGAAGGGCACGTTCGATGTTTGTGGCCTCAGTGACGAATCCTCCAACAGTGGTAGGCATGGTTCGCACAAGGCCTCCGAAGCTGTTTATTTTATTCCCCGGATTAAGACCCGCAGCTTTTTTTCTAACGCGCTCGTACTGGCTAAAACAGTCGTCCACATTTAAAGGTTGCCATTAAAAGTCGCCGGCGTCCGTAGCGGGGCCTTCACGTAGACGATGCAAGTCGGTGGTTTTCCGTCTTACTGCGCCGTGGTGTTCATCGTGCCCGCATTCCTTGTTGGTTTGGACGGTACAGGGACGAATTCCAGTGGCAGGCCTTGGGTACGGTCGTTGGTCCGCGTTTCGGGTTCGTCAACAGGGATAAGCTTTCCGGGACTCGACAACGATCTAGCCCGACAAATCTTCTGGGAGGCACGTTTTAAGGTCATGCAACGCGGTACCCAGCAGCTGCACCAAAATGTCAAGAGTGAGAATCGATGAGCCGACGAATAAATAAAAAAAAACTAAACGTTTAATTGGGCGAACTTGTGCCCAAAATGAAAAAGAATAAAACTAGCGTCGCAGGCGTGGATGGCGGCGTAATAAAAGGATCGAGCGATGGGGCGAGACTGGTTCTGGATTGCTACACGGAGCCCCTTATGTACTCGCGTGGGCTTCTGGAACAATATGTGTAGAAGTTTTGGCGCGTAGAACATTCGGACCTCAAATAAACAACAAGGTTCTTGGTTTTAAGAGAGTGCGACATTTACAGGAATCACAAAAAGGTATGTCCGCTCCAAGGCATCGAACCTCGGCCATTTCCGTGGAAGCCGAGCACAATAACCATTTTGCCACGGGCGCGCTTGCTCAGAGACAGGTGTTGCATTAGTGCCCAATTTAAAAAGAGCATTGTCACTTTAAAAGGGGAGTAATAATATCAAAAATAAGTTGCAGCTACAAAGTGTCAAAATTTAGTGGTACATTTACAACTAAAAAGACTAGCCCATTTTTCAACTGTCAGTTTAGTTACTGGGAGCACACGGTGCGCTTGCTTTACAAAAATCATAAACCTTGATCATCAGAATATACTTTCAAGCAAGTTATTTTTAAGTTGTTAGTCATTATTACAATCAAGCAGTCATTTTGAATATTTTACACAGATCGGTGCTTCAGTAGTCAGCAACGGGTTGAATCAATCGTGGTAGCACCGTCCAGCAAAGTGTATACAAAAAAATACAAAAAAGAACAATTGGCATTAAAAAGAAGAGCTGCTGACCAAAATGCTTTCAAAATTAACTCACTAGCTTCTCCTCGCCGTTATGCTGTGATACTGTAAACGCTATGTGTATTCCTGTCCACGTGAGGTAATCCCCTGCAAAATATATTAGAGGGAAGAACATAATATGTGTGGGGTTGTAGCTACTAACAGAGGTACCGATAGAGTAACCAAAGGGTTATCTCAACAGCCGCGGCGTTGTCAAAGGAGACGACAAACCTAGTAGCGCGATCCCACATATCCGCGGCACTAGACGATGTTTATGGCTACACTAACGCGGGTAGGTAGGATAACTATATCTTCCGTCGGTTCCAACGATCGCTAGCTTTACTCACTCCCTCAAATAGCAAAGAAAGAGACAAGTACCAGAGTAAGGGCAGTGTTCAAAATAATTTATGAAAGCACTCTCCTCGAGGAGCTACAATGACCCATCCAAAATGCCCCCCCCCCGCCCCCCTGCCTGAAAGGTAAGAAAGGGTCCTTACCTGCCAAGCGCGGGGTGTCGAAGAGCCAAGATTGAGAAAGTATCGGGGGATCACCGAAACACATCCTTTCACTCTCGAGGCCTGCGGACGAGTCTCCTTCCCGAAAGCGGGAAAAGTAGAGTTGAAACATCATCACCTCTCGGTCATGAACCGCATCCGAGCGGGGGAAACGGAAGACCTTCCCCCGTAATAAAGCAAGAAGGAAAGTTCTCCACCCCTCGCGAAAATGGGCCCAATCTGGACTAAAAAACTTAAAAGCACAAAAAAACAAAAAAAAAACACGGACGAAGAAAAGACACATACCACAGAAAGTGGCGCTATCTTTCAACCGATTTAATCAAATCAAACCACCCAGCATACATACGTGAACACTCTTTCCCACCTTGCCAACCATATGAAGAAGAGACACATTGAACACGGGCTGGCGCTAACTTTCAACTGACTTAAGTCCTCTCAGACTTGTAGACGTTATTGAGAAAAGTAACCGATTACAATTACAGCCTCGAAAAAGTAATCAAAAAATTACTCTAAAGCAATCGATTACTTTTCACGTTACGTTTCATTCAACTTTTTTTTATTAGGGTACTATAATCCTTGGGGTCTCGCGCTCAGTTGTTCCGAAACAAAAAAGAAAGAAAATGAAGCCCTGATTGTTTTTGCTTAGAGCTGAGTGAGTGACGACAACCACCCAATCCATTTCGTGAAAAACAAAAAGGGCTGTTTAAATACCTCACTTACAAGAGGCTGGGTAAAGTCATTTTTCATACCCAAATGTAATTGCGAACGAACAAAAAAAAAATAAAAAAGTACCCAGGAAATGAAGCATATTAATCCTCGAGACCTCGTGCTTAACGGTTTCGAAAAAAATAAGGAAAAAAAAGACCGTTGCTTAGAGCTGAGTGGCTCCAGCACATATAGCATCGAGAAAGAACGTTATATTAAGGAACCTAGTTATGTGTCGCCGCGTAGAGATGATCACTTAATAGTACCTGAATATAGGTGCAGAATTAACGCATTTAAGCACTCTTTCTTTCCACGAACGATACACGAATAAAACAATTTAACAACTGATGTCATCTCTGCGGCAGCTTCCTCCTTTCCTACTGCCCTAAAGAACTTACTGTTGGAATAATTTTTTCACTTTGCTCTTCTAATATTGCCAGTCCCTATATTGTACAAAGTGTTGTATTTTTCTCCTAAAATGTTATATCCACTATTTCTTCATCACAATAGTTATTGTGTATCTCTATATTTATCGTTTGCAATGGCTTTGTATTACCTTACCACCCTACAATAATGCCCAGAACTGGGCGATGTAAGTATTCGAATAAATAAATACATAAATAAATAACGGCATTTCCTGCGGGGATATCAATGTAAACATCCCTGCTTATAATGCTGTATAAAGTACTATTATTAATTCCAATATCTGTGTAAACACAATTTCTAGTGCGACCCCAATAAGAGTGGAATGTGAGACTAGTATTGACTTATTCTTTAAACAATTTTGCACAGAGAAACTAAAATCTCGTGTAACAGGCTGTGATTTCAGTGACCATTTCCCAATATACTTATGTGTACCGGGTGCACACTAAAGGCCTGTTCACACATACAGCGGAGAGCTAAGTTAGCGCTACGTAAGGGCTCGAAGGAGCGCTCATGTGGCGCCTCCTAGCGCGTGACTTCGTTCTAATATAGCGCGTGATTAGCGCTTTAGTAGCGCCTTGTTACCGCTCCAGTAGCGCCTTGTTAGCGCTTCAGTAGCACTTCTTGTACCACGGTGCTGCGGATTAGCGCGTGCACTGCGGTTCCGGATCCTGTGGTTGGGTGTGCATCAGCAGCAGCACCACGGCGGACATGTCGGATGCTGAATTAGAAATGTGACAAACGCTCTTACATACGCGATTAGTGCATATGTGTGTGGACGGCTTAATGCCCAGAAGAGCCTTCTTGGTGCGCGAAATTTTTCGCCACCGAGATGCCGACGGGCATCCGGCGACCCTTGTTCCTAGGCTGAGGGACCGAGATACACAGCTCTTTCGAAGGCGATTATTTTTAACTGCGTGTCTTTGAAACCAGGGTCACGCATATTGAATATAAAGCGATGAGGTCGTACCCAATAAATTAGTCGCTCAAAGTCCATGACTCTGGATCGCCTGCCCGACCCTTTGCTTGGAGAGCGGCTCTTTTACTTCCTCTTCTTTCAATGCCAAAGGAAAAACAACAACAAAGGAATCGCCGTGCACGCGCTGTTACGCAGAAGCAAACACGGCACAAGGAGCGTGAGAGCAGTGGCGTCACAAGGGGGGCGGGGGGGCGGACCGCCCCGGGTGCAGCGCTCAGGGGGTGTCGCGGCGGGCCACGAGAGCGGGGGGGGGGGGGGGAGTCGCGGCGGGCCACGCGAGAGCGGGGGGGGGGGGGGGGACGGGGTGTCGCGGCGGGCCACGCGAGAGCGGGGGGGGGGGGGGTATACAGCGCATACAGCGGAGCGCTAACTTAGCGCTCCGCTGTATGCGTGAACCGGCCCTAATGCTTCGATCACATTTCGGACGGTCCGCAAAAATCGCTTTATGATCGCATTGCGCTGGGATTTACTACATAGGTGCCCGAATGTGGTTCTCTCATTAATTGATCATGAATAGATAAAAACACTGGAGTCAAGATAGAGAAAATAGAAACTGGTTCTGTAGGAAAAAAAATTATCGCTGAGCCTTTTTCTTCAAAATCAACAAAGCATCGTCCTGGGCTATTCTAGAGTTTATTGCGACTGAAAACTCGGTCATATATAAAGAAAAGAAAATTGGGTTAACTTTTTTTCACTGGATTTGACCCAAATAAGCTCCACACTGACATCAAATATTACTCAAGTGTAGATGCACAGAATGGGAAAAACCGTTTTTAATTTTCGTGAAATTACTCAGATGAGCCAATCTTCACACGGAAAGAATAAAAGCACAGAAAATATACGAGGGACAGACACACACAGTTCTTTCAACGAGCAACTACATTTAAATGATGCCCAAACACTATGATGAACCACTTTGGTCACGGAGAAAATTAAGTGAAGACGAAAATACTAGAAGATAGTAGAAAAAGATAAAAATAAAGGTAGCTGAATTAAACCTCCTGAAAACAAAGAAGAAGAAGAAAACTGTAGGAGATTTCCGATGCTACAAGCACGAGCGTGTGGCCCTGAACAGTGCCTGTACTGCACGAGCGCGCGTGCTTGGCAGGGACGCTGGAAGCCCGGAGCTCGCGCTTGTAGCATCGGCTGCGTCTGGACCCAAGCTGAAACGAAGTATAGAAATCCATCTCTGATGTCGATAACGGCAGCGAGGGCTCGGAAACATTGTCTGTGGCAGTTTTGATCTTAAATGCTTCGATTATCTCTCTCCCATACTTGTCCTTGTGTAAGCCTTGCACGGTAGTGTTTTCATAGCTAGGAGAGCAATCTTGGCAGGTGCGGGCATGGACAACAATTGGATGGTATCAGTCGGAGGACGCCTTGTTGACTTCGAGAAAGTGTTCCCTAAGGCGAACGTTGAGGCATCGTTCCGTCTGGCCGATGTATTGGCTGCCACAACTCAGCGGAATAGAATAAATTGTCGAGTCTCGCTTCGCTTCGCTAAAGAGTCTCGCTGCCCGCTTCGACACGAAGGTGGTATTCACATGTAGAATGAAGCTAAAAAAAATGTGCCAAAGGGTAAATAACAAAAGTCGTCCACCAGAATGCACCATCAAACACTCCAACAAATACGTAAAATGCCAAGAAAAGCCAATTTATTCTATTCCGCTGAGTTGTGGCAGCCAATACATCGGCCAGACGGGACGATGCCTGAACGTTTGCCTTAGGGAACACTTTCTCGAAGTCAACAAGGCGTCCTCCGACTCATACCATCCAATTGTTGTCCATGCCCGCACCTCCCAAGATTGCTCTCCGAGCTATGAATACACTACCGTGCTAGGCTTACACAAGGACAAGTATGGGCGAGAGATAATTGAAGCATTTAAGATAAAAACTGCCACAGAAAATGTTTCCCAGCCCTCGCTGTCGTTATCGACATCAGAGATGGATTTCCTAGCGCCGGAGCTGTCATAGAAAAAAATCTCCTACAGTTTTCTTCTTCTTCTTTCTTTTCAGGAGGTTTAATTCAGTTATCTTTATTTTTATCTTTTTCTACTATCTTCTAGTATTTTCGTCTTCACTTAATTTTCTCCGTGACCAAAGTGGTTCATCATAGTGTAATGGGCATCATTTAAATGTAGTTGCTCGTTGAAAGAACTGTGTGTGTCTGTCCCTCGTATATTTTCTGTGTTTTTATTCTTTCCGTGTGAACTGTACTCCATCCAACGCGCTCTGCTAAGTGGAGCCAATCTTTCCACAATTTTAGTGAAAGCTTCCGCCAGCTTTGGGCAGCTCTGTAGCAAATCCTAGCGCAATACGTTAAGAATCCGGTTTACGTGGACCGTTCAAAGCGGGATCGAAGCGTTAATGTAAATGTTAAATATATGAATTTAACAGAAAAATACTAATAAAAAGTATATTGCCCCTCGCGTCGACGAGCGAGCATGTGCGTGGCCGAGTGGCTACCGTGCTTGGTTTTTGCGGGGAGGCTCGGGGTTGGACTCCAGGGAGCGGACTCCTCTTTTATTCATTCTTTTAGCTTGACGTTCTCGTAAGCTCGAGAACCCTGTCGTCTAATCGAGTGACAAATGTTCCACGGGCCGAACATTGTACGCCGAATATTCCAGAAACCCATGCTGGTACAAAAGATGCTCCGCGTGGCGGTCCGGAGTCAATCTCGCCCCAGCTCTCGATCCTGCTGTTTCGCCGGTATCGACGCCTGCGACGCTAACCTTCTTCTATTTTCTTTAGGGCACAAATTCACACCATTCTCCAGTTATTAGCCACCTCATCATTTGTCATTCGTGACAATTCTGGTGGAGGTGCTGGGTAACGCAACCCATGAAGGGTACTCCTCCGAGGCCTCTCAGCGCAAGCCCAAACCCCTGCAAAAGAGGAACACCCACAGAGACTACCGAGACCCGAGGAAGCCGCCGCACCCAAGGCCTGCCCCCGGAATTAGGACTTTCGCCACCCAAGACCAAGCAGCCAACGAGGCCGTCGACGGCGAAGGCGGCCGACGTCGCAGACCCCGGCCGCCGTCCCCGCCGTCGTAGTGCCGTTGCACACCGGACTCCTGTGCCTTTCTACAGTGAGATCCACGAAGACATCGAGGACTGTTTGCAACACTATGCACGTGTAGCCCGCCACAACGGATGGACGACTGAGCAGTGCCTCCTTATCCTCTACTTCTCGCTTGAAGGTACTGCGAGGCCTTGATTTGAAAATCACGAAGCCTCTCTCACTGCATGGGTGTCCTGCGCCGCCGAATTGGAGCGGACGTTTATGAACCACTACCTTCGGCAGCGAGCGGAGGACCTTCTCTAAACAAGGGTGCAGGGCCCCGACGAATAACCTAACCACCTTTGTTGAAGATGTCCTGCACATATGTGCCTGAGCCGATCTGGAGGCTGCCGAGAAAAAGAAACTTCGCGTCCTCATGCGTGGCATGAAGAGTCAAGATTTTGGAGGCCCCGGCCGCAATCCCCCGACAATTGTCGATGATTTTGTGATTTAAGCCACCAAACATTGAGTGCGCACTGTCGGCCCGAGCAAACCATTACCACCCAATCGCCGGCGTGCCTGCTCCTCCAACCGTCGCATCTTCCCGACTGGACCCAAAAAAACGTACAAAAGATAGCCGAAGAAGATTATAATATTTAAAGTACACCGCAACAATCCTACTAAAGAATTACGATGTGCTAGGAAGTACTATTATGACGCCCTGTTTCGGCCATTGCAAGGGTGTTGAGACTTATTGTGGAAAACCTAAAATTTGTGCGAAATCTTAACCACTTACCGAATACAGTTGAGGATGTTTTATAAATTTGCGCGCACCTGTACCTCCGAGCTTGAGGCCGGTGACGCCAGTGCGTGAAATACTCAGATTAAAAAAATAAGAAAAAAGAAATGATAAAGCGTACAGGTTTCTTTTTTTCCACATCCTGAGCACCTGCGACGAGGCACAAGCTTCCATCGCTCTCTCTGTGAAAGACACGTGGCTGAATCTGCTTCTGCTTTTAAGAGGTGAGCAAGACGAAAGCAAACCAAGCGGTAAAAGAAGGCACCGCTTTGAGAAAGACGAAAGAAACTTCAAGGTACCTCCATATTCTGTTATAATCCGCCAATTTGTTTTAAAGCTGCCAAATTTTCCATAGCACATCTATTGTTTTTTTCTTTAAAGCGTGTACATGTTTTAATTTTATTTTCCTAAAGAGACATTTGACTTGAATGGTTTATGAGAAAATTGCTTTCCGATGTCTGATTATCGTAAGGTGTTCTCTTAAATTAAGCACACCATTTATGCTTGAGTGACAAAAACGCCAACAGCAAATTTATACAGAAATCATAATATATTTTGTACGATTCTTCAAATGCACCTCTCTCTTGAAAATCATGTGTTGATTAAAACGCAAAATGGGCCAGGGGCACATTTTCAGCTGATTATTGGTCATGGAACACCAAATCCGTTCTTTCTTTTTGATCTGTGATTTTATATATCCTCAGTGTTGTTGAATGTTTTCAAGTGTTATCATTTGTTTTATAATAATCTAATATGTATACGTGGAAAATAGTACGATCAGTACTGCCACGCGAACTACTGCAGCACCTCTCCTTTCTTTTCCCGCTTTTAAGCAAATAGCTGTTTTCTTTTGTAAGCACGTTCATTGTATTATTGTTTTAAGGTCGTGGCATGTACAAGGATATATATAATACTTCAAATATATATTTAAAAAATTATGACACTAACATATATTTTATTGGGAATAATTAAGTAAATTCAGGCGGGCGTTAGAGCACAACTTTGAGGTGGTAATTAGCAAGACAAAAAAAAATAGAACCTGATAAATATTCATTTTAGACGTACATTAATTGTGGAGCTTTAGAGCGGTCAAGATGGATTATGACAGTTGTTATATTTTAAGTAAAATTCATGCTTCGCTTTTGTGCTGCATCTATGTTCTCGAATCCCGTGATACATAACGAAAAGGAAGCACGCAAAGACCCCCCTCTCCATACAAAAAAAAAACAACAACAAAAAAGTGTGATTTGCACGTGCCGCATTGTTGACCCCGTAAGTGAAACGTCACTGCTCCAAACAAACCATTGCTAGGGGCGTTGCCATAGACGAATAGATGGGACTGAATATCGCCCCGAAAAGAACAAGCGTTCAAAGATCAGACGGGCAATTTTAATGCCTAAAAATAATAAATCTAGGAAGCCTAGTTTTATCTCATTTACCATTAAAGAAATCTGCCGAGTGTCGGCTGTTTCTAAGATATTTGCGACAGCGACTTTTGGTCCTTGAGACGTCTGGAGATACCTGCTGCAGACGATGAACGCATGCGTAATGATTGGGCTACTCTATCTGTAACACTTTGAATTACTTGCAAAAGGACACGATTTTGATCTTATATTTATTGGAAACATAGAAAGTCTAAAATAACTCGGAAGGTATATAACACCCAGGGCTGGGAAGTATCGCGACACAAATGTATCGCGATAGTATCTTAGAGATCCTTTCGAGTATCTGTATATCTGTATCGAGATAAATTAAAAAAAAGTGTTTGTATCTAAGTAGCGAAATACATTTTCACTGTATCGCTTATATCGCGATATTTGCCAGACTTAGTTATCTCGTTACATTTGTTGCCATTTTTATGATAAATTTAATAGATAAAAACATCTGTTTGGTGAAAGGCGCATGAAAATTTGTAATATGAATCCGCCCTATGACATAATCTATCACAGTCACCATCATAAAACAACAACAATTACTGGGGTTTAAAGAAGGTTACTTGCAATATTAACAGAATAAGATCCCCTCACAATGCCCGCAACTTTTTCCAGTATAGCAGAGCGAACGCTGTAAAGGAGTTGAGTGGAGAAGAGGTACGTCTCTGTCATCAAGTTTCCCAACATTATGGGTGACTCAGAAGAATATACGAAGACAGTTTCAAATAAGCTCTCACGGCCAAGCAGGATTCATTTCGTGCAAACGCCTTTTGCCAAACATGGCACGCAGTCTTTACCGTTCAGTAACTATGTGGTTCAACGGGGGTGACATATTTTATAGCGGCATTAATGATAAATAAAACGTTCGAGGTAATGGGGAGTAAATATAACGACAAAGAAAGAAGAGCACAGCAATAAATTGCCATTTGCATTCGCCACGATCTCCACCCTTCCCAGGTAGCACCGTTCAGGAACAAGTGTATTTTTATAAGTATCTGTATCTGTATTCCGGAACACTTTTTTGACGTGTTTGCGCAAGTATCTGAGGGATATCCGTTTGCATAAAAGAAAAATATATCTTAGTATCTGTATTTTTGGCCTTAAAATACATGCATTTCAGTATTTGTATTCCCGAATACATTTTGTAGTTTCTTTGCTTAGCCATGTAAAGAACGAATTGTATTTGTGTGCGATATGGGATACTGTCTGACGATAATCATCTTGAGATCTGCTACATACAGTAAGATAAACATATGTTTAGTGCATATGATATCGAATCAGAGTCAGACCGTCTTTTTGATTTTTCAGGAGTCTCTAACAATGACTGACTCTACCATAATCGGTTCGAAAACCCTAAGCTCTGTTTTTCAGGTTCGCAATACATAGCTCGCAAGGGTCGCCATTGTTTGGTACTGATGGTTATTTCTACCTACTGGTTTCCTCGAACTACCCCTTTGGCGGTGTGAAACTGACACGGCGAACTGACACGGCGAATGAAGTCACATGCAAGCTATGTATATGAATATGTGTGTTTGTGCCTGCTTATGAACACCACAAGGAAAAAAAAATCCTGCCAATTTTTCCGTTTTCAGTAGGATCTCAGAGAGCGAGATACCTTGATAAAAACAGCAGGTAAATTTTTATATCTGTTACGGACAGTTCGTTTGATCATACAAATGTGCGCTGAAGGAACTTACATGTTATAAGAACTCCTTGAAACGTGTGCTGGCCTGCACTTCGACATTGGTACAATTCACGTCGTCGTCGTAGGTGGCGCGGCTTCACACGGTTTTTAGAGTGCCTTTATACACACTCGCGCTTTTTTTGCTTAAGTTTGCTTAAGCTTAAGCTCAACTATTTTTCTCTCCCAATCGTTTTTTTATGCATTTTGAAGTGCGCGCTATTCGGTGTCACTCAGCTCGAGCGCGTAGCTTTGGCTAATGCAAAGACGCCATTTTAGCGCCTAATGCCCTTGTTACACGGTTACGCTAAGCCACAGTTAGCGCACAATATTTGCCGACAACATTCTGCGGCTATGCAGTCAAAGCTATGGGCGGACGTGCGCTTGAGCATCTTGATCATCCATAGAAGCAGTGCACGCGCGCTCTTCACTTCTTATGGAATAGCTGTCCGAGAGTATAGTGCGGGATCTGTGGTGCCGCGCAACAGCAGTTAAGCTGAGTTAACCGCGGTGAAGGTACCTGTAGTAAACGGCGTTCTTGATTACACGATAAATAAACGGAGCACTTTAGGTTGATGTCGATTGCATTCCAGCTTAACCGCGAAAGGAGCACGTGATCAATAATTATTCCTCGAAATTTGTTTGACGCGGAGTTTTTTTTTTTATTATTGGATGTGAAATATAACATTTAAAACCGAAATATTATTTCTGTCTGCTTTTGCGGCACTTTAATTTTTTTCTCTAAGTCTGAGGGCGCGCCTAATTGAGTCTTGCTTTAAAACGTCCGACCCGGCTGGCCATACTGGCCTTAAATGATCTGCGTATACGGGTTTGCATTGCGAGGTGGGCGACCTTTTTATGTTTTAGCAGCTCCATTTTCTTGCAAAGTTCTCACTGAAGTAGCTAAATAGTGCCCACCAGAAACGAACCACGACGGAGTCGCACGGTTACACCAGTCACGCGATCGAAAGGGATGGTCGACGACGAAGATAGAGGGTCCTGGCCGGGAGAGGCGGACAACTCGTCTACAACCCCGAAAAAGAGCTCGCAGTGGTTCATCGCGTTCGGGTTCGTAGCGGACATTGTTTTCCGCGTTCCGCCGCTGCTACCTGCTAGCTAGAGTATGCGTTCCTCATTATTGTTTTATTCCATCATATTTGTGTCCACAATCATTTCATAATTTGATACTTATATCTATTCAATTTGTTATAATGGAGTAAACAATATATATTTATATATCTGTGATATTATTTCGAGTTCATGGGTCTGAGGCTACTCCCCGTAGCTGTTAACGGAGTTCGGCGAGCTCCGTTTAACTGGTTTAACACAGGATCTCCCTTTGCGAAAGGGACCTTTATGCGTCGTGTGATCACGACCTCCAGCTCCCTTTCCGGCAGGTACCTAGGCTAAAGGTACCTTTACGCTGCCGTGTGATTTGGGTATAAGTGCCCGTGTAACAGGGTTATTGGCCACCCACCGAGTGCGCCAGAGCGTCACGCGCTGGCACATTCAGGGCAACAATGAATGTCTTCACCCTGAGACAGACAGACATGTAGGCACCCTACTGTTTCACCATACTCAAATATCGCGTAAGCCTTTGCTTGTAGGTGTCTGCGCGCTCGCGCACCACGAGGGTCGATCACAATGTGCACGGGCGCTCTTCGCTTCCAGAATCCCACAGAAGGTTGACCACGAGAATTCGCAACTTTCAGCGATTGTGGTGCCGTTGTGTCAAAATCGTGCTCCCTAGCTCCTGGAAAATAACTTCAGAATGAAGGTGCTTGTTTACCCCTTCCTGACGTAGAAGAATAAGGTACAGGTATTATCTTGCTCGTATTTTAGAAAACTAAACTTACGCGTCGCAGGCCCAACCTCGTACTGCCGTTCTACGACGATCATCCAGATAACAGCCATTTTGATAGGAAGTTGCACACCCCCTTTAGGCCGTGGAAGCTGCAAGTCCGCCTACGTAATATACGAGTCGTGTACTCCCTCAGACAGAACCGCAGAAGCCGAAAAGCTACCGTGTCGCCTGCGAGCAAGGCAAAACCGGTTTTCAAACTTCATTACGGGTTTTTATCATCGTTTTAAGGCACTGAGACGATAAAATATAAAATATTTGTGATTAGTATTTAGAATACAGAATGCTGACAAAAAGATATTAGCCTTTTATATCACACAAATTCTTACCCATTCTTACTGAATGAATCATGCATCCATGGTGACTGCTTTTCTTTTATCGGGTGGTCGCTTGCACCATGTGCAAAAGTGAATCCTTACTACCCTAAGTGCCGTTTAAGTAATGTCCATGGTAGTCACTAAATACCTTTCCCTTGATATGAACTTGAAGGTACAGGTGCGGCACTTCCTGCTTGGTTAGGGGAGACATAAAAAGATTACAAACAAACTTTAACCTAGTTTATTAAAGGCGCCATTAAACGATTTTTCTACTTCTTCCATCTTAGTTTTAATCCTCAACTCAAAGGCGAATTGAGAAATGAAGTCGTCGTGACATGCTCGGGCACCGGTGCGACTACTCCAAGCTTCCACTGTCCTTTATGCACACCATAGAACTTGTCATTCGCAAGTGACGATAAGTTCCGTCAGGGAATTCATTGGCCAAGAACGCGAATCCAAATATTCGCCGGCGGACTGATTGTTGACGGGCTTATACGTCCAAGTGACGCAGTTCTCATGTTCAATGCGTGAGCTGGGGTCAGCGGACATCATTTTGGCATCGCTGACGTGCTTTGGGTACCGTGGATGTATCCTGTGAAAAGGTAGATAGCTTTCGAAGGTATGGAGGTATGAAATAGTCCCTATATTTTCAAATGTCTCTACCAAGACGCTGGCTTTTGACTTTCTACCCTCTTTCTTTTGGCCCGTTAAACGATATACGAGTTAAGTTCCTATTTAAAATATTTTATACCAAGCCAAAATTTGCTTCCAAAATTTGCTCGACCGATTTGGTCCCTAGCTCACGGGTGAGTGCTGGTGGTGACATGAGTCGCTATTTGCACACAAGGATGCAGGGGGCTTTGCAGAAATCACGGAGCCTGGAGACACAATTACTAGGTGGCATACGTTTCCATCTGTTTGATGGATAAACCAAGACTCAACGAAGAGCCGCTTTCGCCAATGCTTCTTCACGGCCAGCATGGTGCTCTCTTCGAAATCTATTGTGTGGCCAGTTTCTTCCGCGTGTTCTGCTAGGGCACTTGTTTCTACATGTTTATTTCGGCCATTGTATTTTTGTTGCGTGAGCCTCTCTGGGAAGTTTCTCCCCTCCTATCACATGAGGCCGAACAATTTCCACACAGTATGCGGTAGACGACACTTTTCTTTTGTGGTCGGTGCTTCAGCAGGGGGAAACGATGGCCGATTGACGCTATTCCGTAGCGGCAGAGTACACGTTAAAGGGCTTCGCTTGTGTGGCTGATGTAAGGCACGCAGATGCAATCTGAGAAGTGTGTGCAGCGCTCTACGGGTGAACGCCTTAACATTTCAAGCATCTGAAGAATGAACCATAGGGAGTATTCAGTTGTGCGAAGATCCGACATTACTATCTAGATTTCTTCTTGCAGACACTTCTTTGAGGAGCAGATGTCGAAGGCGCGCCTGAAGATCGCAGTAGCCACCGACGCTCTATGATACCGGATATGGTGAGAATCAAACCGTAGGTGCCTGTCAGAGTGGTTGGCTTCCTGTAAACAACGAAGCTGTGCCAGCAATCACTACTGGTAACCAGTACATACATGAAGGGAAGGGGGTTCTGTTCAGATAAGATGCACGCGACTCTGGACGTATTTATTTGTGTTTGTTAAATTTTTTAGAGCAAAGCTCTCAGGTACCCGTTTTCGGATTGAGCGGCGTCGCTGCCGCCGTCGGCGTAACCGTGAGGTCACGTGACGTCATGAGGGTCACGTGACCTTACAGTTAGGCCGATGGCGACGCCGGCGCCGCTTGGAGGGAGGAGTAGCAAGCGGGATGAGGCAGTGAGGAGGAAAAAGAGGGTTATACCCTCTATCAGTACCCTTCCTCCTCCTCCTCAAGAGCTGCGCTCTAATTCGGTGTTACAGAAAGTTGTAAACGGCTTTCATTTTTTATATGTTACTCCTGAACATATGTAGGAAACGTAATCGAAAAAGATTTTGTTAAAACATATTATTTAAAGAAAAAACAAATTTGAATGTGCCAGGCATACTCAATTCTTGGAGTTTTGTTTAGATCATGTTTGGTGACACCTACTACGCAAACTACAAATATTAGAAATCTCAAGTATTTGCGCTTATAATTGATTATTGTAACTATTGAGTGATGTATGTACAACATTGTGGAGGTCATAAATTTCGAGTCAAAAATGCGCAAACATTGCTCCTTTCACGTTTTGTCACTAGATTTCTGAGCCGTTACCTACAAATATTCAATAGCTACAACATTAAAATTTATGTAATATATTATTATTAAAACGTTCTTTCGAAGTATATAAATATATTATTAATTTTTCTGAAAGATTGGAATGTTTATGTCGTTCCAAACTTGTTGTAAATTAGCAAAGTTAACAAGTTTAAAAAAACAAGTAAATAACATAGATTCAAAAAAATTTTGAGTGATAGTTCTCCCCCTACTCTTGTGTTTATTTATAAAAACATGTTGCATCATTTTGTTTCCTTCAAAGTTATAGCGCTGCAAAGTTTACCTTCCACGCCGGCATTTTTGCCCAATGACACAGACGAGATTATCTTTTGATTCCGGGTATATTATTATTAGATATATCTTGTGCTGTATTATAATATTTGACATCCAGTTTAAATATTCTAGTAATTAAAACATTACCCGCGTTGCCCGTCCTTTGAACGTATTTAACCAATAGGCTTGTGTTGGCCTTTAAAGTTACAAGACCTATGATATTTAGCAGAAATTTTTAAACTTATAGTCGCTGCTATTATCATATTTTTACAGGAAGTAGTAGAAACGTAAGAACAGTGGGGCCGATTATATGCAAAAATCTATATCTATATTCGCGATGAAGTGCGAATGTTTGAGACAACAAGCTTGTTAAGCAGCTATTCATGACGGTTGTAGGTCCTTGCTGACCAAGGTAAACCTGTGACTTCACTGGCAGACTTTCACTAAAATGTCAGTTAAGATTTTAAAATATATACAGATATTTATGGTTCTTTATTTGAGTAATATAAAAAATATGAAATTGGAAAAGCGAGAAAAAAAAAAGAAAGACGCTTACAATCCCCTGTAACGCCGAATTAGATCGCAGCTCTTGAGGAGCAGGAGGAAAGGGTACTGAGGGGAGAAGGTGGAAAGTCCCGCACTACTAACATGGGCGTGGATCGACGTGTACTTAAAACAACTCGCAGAAAATGCACATCTTTGGTGAGAGCATCGCGTGTAAATTTGGCGGGAATTTAGCGGGGCAATGTTTTCCCCTCACTTTAGCGGGTAATTTTTTTACTACGGTGATTTAGCGGAAAATTTTTCCGCTAAATTTAGAGCAATTTTTTTCGCTAGATTAGCGGGGAAATTTTTTCCGCTCAATTTAGCGGGGAAATTTTTCGCTAGATTTAGAGGGACATTTTTCTCCTAAATTTAGCGGGGAGTTCAGCGTCATCGTTATCGTCATCGTCACTGATGACGTCATTGGTGACGTCACTGGTGACGTCACGTGTGACGTCATCAGTGACGATGACGATGACGATCCTCATCATCATCCTCATCGTCGTCGTCATCGTCATCGCGCAATTACGGCGACGGCGACGCCGACAGCGACGCGTCGACGCCGCTCAAGCCGGAAACGGGCGCCTAAGAGCTGCGCTCTAAAAAAATAATGATGAGTAAAGATATTGAGCGCACTAGTTGCCCGCGATGGCAGAAGGGTGTATTCAGAAGACCGTTTTCCGCCCCTTTTAAACCAGACTGGCGTGTTCCTCTAAGCACTCATGTGTATTGCAATATACCAAGGAATGCGAGAAAAAAGCTCAACTCCGAATGTGGCAAAAAGGGAACGACCGAACTCATCGACGCTGTTTCACGGCCGCAGTGTTTCGGGAGAAATATTCGAAAGCCCTTGTGGAGCAAGGCAACTCCGACTTTCTGATTGCCTTAGTTTAGGTACATGGCAGCGATTTGTTATTGAAACAGCAGACAAAACTGGGTGGTTTCATTTGAAATCGAACACGCTTGTCGGGGTGGGTCTTTCGATTTTTTTTGAAAAATATATGTAATTGCCCCATTTCTGGAAAGAACAAAACCGCTTTTCAAAATTTTTTAAAAAAATATTTCGCTTCACGAAAAATTATTGAGTGGAGCAGGGTGAAAATCGTGTTTTTACTCCGTGATTTTTCTACCCAGTTCTGTACGCTGGTATAAATACGGGAAGCATACAAAACTCACAGTAATTTTTTGTGCTCTTGTATGTTATTTCGACTATTTTTTAGTTGAAAGGAAAATAATTTTGTATTTTTGTTTATTGAGATAAAAAATGCCAAACATCGTCTCTTTGACAATCCGGTGACATCTTCAGAGCCTTGTAACTCATGAGTTATTATATTTGTCGCTTACCAAATACTATGCGGGTGTAGCCCTATACATGGGCTATCGACGGGCATAAGTTTAGTTTATTTTATTTTCACTGAAATTTTTATATAAAATTTGAAATATCGTCGAAAATGAAATTTACCGATATTTTGAACCCACTTTATTAAAAAAGGCCATTTTTTATTTCGTTCAATTTTTTTATTATTGCTGCCGATCATATGAACTTTCAATTGGCTTGATGCGATTTCCCCCTTTTTTGTTGTATCTTCTCTAGAAGTGATCAAAATCACTCCCACGTGACAATGCGGTGACAACTTCAGAGCCTTGTAACTCATGAGTTATTTTATTTGTCGCTTACCAAATACTATGCGGGTGTAGCCCTATACATGGAATATCGACGGGCATAAGTTTAGTTTATTTTATTTTCACAGAATTTTTATATAAAATATGAAATATCGTCGAAAATGAAATTAACCGATATTTTGAACCCACTTTATCGAAAAAGGCCATTGTTTATTTCTTTCAATTTTTTTTATTATTGCTGCCGATAATATGAACTTTCAATTGGCTTGATGGGATTTCCCCTTTTTTGTTGTATCTTCTCTAGAAATGATCGAAATCGCTCCCGCTTTCTCATAACGGCCAAACGCAGTTTCCGCAGGTCGGCTTCGCTGCAAAGACTAAACTGCTTATTTGTGTGTTCAAATGCAGCGGGTAAATTCATTTTGATTGAGAACACTCGTGCTTGGCTGCATATTGTATTTTCTAAATTTTTAATAATGGCAACTGACATTCTTTAGTCTGATAGTTAGCGGTGCAGCGGATGTTCCATTATCCGATGTCTAAAGCCAAGGCACAAAGGGCGGAGAAAGCGGAACGAGCCCTTCATGTAGCCAGACCGGGGTCATATATCTGTTTGTGCTATACACAGCTTGTAAGGCACGTACAGCACGCCCGGCCCTTCGCGCTATAGACCCATCTCCGTTACACCCAGGAAGCATCCGGCACGGGCGCCAATCCATGATGTGTCTTGTCGCGTGCGTTCAAATAACCATGTAATTGCCTGTTCTTTATTGTCAGCGTGTATATCAAAAATATGTAATATCACATGCCCCTCTTTTAGAAGGAAAAGCAGTTTGCAGAACAAAAGTGAGGAAAACGGACAGAGTTTACATGAACCGAAGACAATGTTTTACAGAACACAAACACCAATTGGCGATAAATAGACACTTTTATTAATTAACGCTAATATATTTAGGATGCACTTGTAAAACAATATTTTGTTGTGCTTTAAATAGTCCACTTCACGAGCAACGCAATATTGGAACTTTTTGACAACGGCATCGGCTTGCCTCTGCTTAGACGATCGAGCGCGGGAGGCGAGCTGAACTTTGTACCGCAGCGGTCGGATGCAGCCGAGAAGTTCAACAGCGTGGTAAGTCGAGACGGACAGAACGAAAACTGGAGCCAAAGCGAGCGAGCGGTGAACCCGAGACGGTGGCCCTTCTGTTTGAACGAGTGTGTGCAGTTAAAAATAAAAGTGTTGGGTTTTGTTCAAGACTGATCGATATCTCTGATGCCAAGAAGCAACGATTCCCACATGCACAGAAGGCAGCGAAAGCAGTCACTTAATGTCTCTGTAGACTTTTAGTTTCTCCACTTTGTCGCACCGAGCTTAATGCAAAGATTGTACAGCCTTCTGGAATATAGAAAAGCGATTTGACGATTTTATTTTAATTGGCTACGGTAGATTTGCTTTGGCTAGGCACACATTGCTTTGGTTTGGGAATAAATAAAGGTAATGGAACATCCGCTGTACCGCTAACGATCGGACTAAGGAATTTCAGTTGCCATCATTAAAAATTAAGAAAAAAACAATATGTAGCCAAGCACGAGTGTACTCAATCAAAATGAATTTACCCGCTGCATTTGAACACACAAATAAGCAGTTTAGTCTTTGCAGCGAAGCCGACCTGCGGAAACTGCGTTTGGCCGTTCTGAGAAAGCGGGAGCGATTTCGATCACTTCTAGAGAAGATACAACAAAAAAGTGGGAAATCCCATCGAGCCAATTGAAAGTTCAAATGATCGGCAGCAATAATAAAAAAAATTGAAAGAAATAAAAAATGGCCTTTTTCGATAAAGTGGGTTCAAAATATCGGTTAATTTCATTTTCGACGATATTTCATATTTTATATAAAAAATTCTGTGAAAATAAAATAAACTAAACTTATGCCCGTCGATATTCCATGTATAGGGCTACACCCGCATAGTATTTGGTAAGCGACAAATAAAATAACTCATGAGTTACAAGGCTCTGAAGTTGTCACCGCATTGTCACGTGGGAGTGATTTTGATCACTTCTAGAGAAGATACAACAAAAAAGGGGGAAATCGCATCAAGCCAATTGAAAGTTCATATGATCGGCAGCAATAATAAAAAAATTGAACGAAATAAAAAATGGCCTTTTTTAATAAAGTGGGTTCAAAATATCGGTAAATTTCATTTTCGACGATATTTCAAATTTTATATAAAAATTTCAGTGAAAATAAAATAAACTAAACTTATGCCCGTCGATAGCCCATGTATAGGGCTACACCCGCATAGTATTTGGTAAGCGACAAATATAATAACTCATGAGTTACAAGGCTCTGAAGATGTCACCGGATTGTCAAAGAGACGATGTTTGGCATTTTTTATCTCAATAAACAAAAATACAAAATTATTTTCCTTTCAACTAAAAAATAGTCGAAATAACATACAAGAGCACAAAAAATTACTGTGAGTTTTGTATGCTTCCCGTATTTATACCAGCGTACAGAACTGGGTAGAAAAATCACGGAGTAAAAAACCGATTTTCACCCTGCTCCACTCAATAATTTTTCGTGAAGCGAAATATTTTTTTAAAAATTTTGAAAAGCGGTTTTGTTCTTTCCAGAAATGGGGCAATTACATATATTTTTTCAAAAAAAATCGAAAGACCCACCCCGACAAGCGTGTTCGATTTCAAATGAAACCACCCAACTAGGCTTTCATTTATCCCGGTCAAACAGTCCATAATCACATTGTTCGTGTATTTAAAGGATGGCATTCTACGGATGCGGACGCTGTTTTCTCGCCTTGCATCGTTCGACGTGATAGATCAGAAAGCAAATCAAAGCCGCTAAGTCTAAATACAGAACCACATGACCACTCATGAAACCAATTTTAGGGTCACGACGTTTGAAGGGAATTCGCTGTAACCATGTCTCCACGTGCACGCTGTTCGCAGAGGGACCTGCAAGCGCTTTGACCCGGTGGCGGAAAAGGTGTTAGCAACGCTTTTGTCAATGTTCCATCGTCTCCAGGAGCCAACGCCGATGTCAAAATCGAAATTCCGCGAGCCCTAAAGCGACGCGACCAATACTAGCGTCACCGACCTAACCAGCGCTAAATCAGACAAGCGGCGACTCAGAGAAAAAGCAAACCCCACGAGCCGGCGGAGGCCCCCATCGCGTGAACTTGAACAGGGAATTTACAGGAACCAGAGACCGCATAGACCGCAGAGCACACACAATTATCGGCTGTTTTCTCCCGGTGCACTTATTTGGGGAGAAACTGATTGCCACGAGCTTAGACATACTCTGCACGTTGCTTTATAGAAAAGCTAAGAACGCATTTTCTTTTCTTATTTGTCTTTCCTGTCATGCTTTTGGGAGGTCGCGGAGTCCTGTGATTTGTGAGAGAAGACAACACGCGCGCTGGGGTCATAAGCAAACGAAGTGGTTGCCAGTCACGTGTAGTTGCGTCTTGACAGAACTTCTTCAGCCATGGATGCGACTTACAGTGTTTATGGAGTATTTTGTTCTGACTATCTTAGTAGACACAAAAGGATATAGCAAAGCTGATAAATTTTCGTAGTTTGCAAGATCTGAATGTCAATCCTCCGAAAGGGATTGGGCAAAATCCTCCAGTTCACGCATTCCCTATTTGATATAGCCACATTCGGAGTTGAACGGTGTTCTCCCACTCGTTTGAATTATTGCAGCACTGGTGAATGTTTCGCGCAATTTGTCAGTATGGTTTGAAGAGGGACAAGAGACGAACTTCTGAAGACGCCCACGTGCCAACGCGGGCAAATATAGTGCGCTCGATATCTTTACTCGTTGTCTATAACTTCTTTAACTATTTTTATTTTAGTATAATAAATAATTACAAATATTTTAAATCCTAACGGACGTCTTTCTGAAAGCCTGCCAGTGAAGTCGCAGGTTTACTTTGGTCAGCCGGACGTACAACCGCGATGAATAGCAGTGTAACAAGCTTGGTGACTCAAACGTTGCCACCTCATCGCGAATATAGGTGTGAATATTCGCATACAATTTGCACCGCTGAGCTTACTTTTGTTCTACTTTCTGTAAAAACAGATGCAGTAGTAGCGATTGAAAGTTTTCATCCAGCTTTTGTTGAAAAAGTTTAGCTTAAGCTCATAGAACTTCTCATTGTAAAGGGCAGAATAGGCTTATTGGTTAAATCAATAAAGAGGACGAGCGACGCCGGTATTGTTTTAATTAGTAGAATACTTGAACTCGAGCCCAATACCCGAATACAGCGAAAAAATATAGCTAGTCAAGAAGACAAGAACTCAAAAGATAATCTCCTCTGTGGCATTGGGCAAAAATGCCGGCGTTGAAGGTGCACTTTGCAGAGCTGTAACTTTGAAGGAAATAAAATGATGCAACGTTTTTCATAATTAAACACAAGAGTATGGTGGAGAACTATCACCATATATTTCAGGAAAATAAAAAAATATCTATTTGTTTTAATTGTCCCTTGAAATTTCTTCAATTTGTAATTTAGAACAGGTTTGGAGCGACACAAAAGTGTCAATCATTGAGATAAATCAATGATTTATATATCATTCGAAACAACGTTTTAATAAAAATATATGACATAAGTTTTAATGTTTTAGCTATTCAAATTATGTGGATAACGGCTCAGAATTCTTGTGAAAACACGTCAAAGGAGCCAGGTTCACTATTTTTGACGGGATAGTGCCACTGTTATGCTCTACCTATTTCACTCAATATTGCCCATGATTTATTATAAGTAAACACTATTTGAGATTACTGATACTTGTAGTTTGTGTAGTAGGTTTCACCAAACATGATATAAAGGAAAATTTCAAAAATCGAATATGCCGTTCTGGCGCACTAAATATTTTTTTCTCTCTTTGAATGTTATGTTTTTCGCAAAATCTGTTTTGATTACGTTCCCTACGCATGTCGGGGAGTAACGCATAAAAATAACAAAAACAAAAAAATACGTTCGGACTCGCGTGCATGATCTTATCTGAACATAGGCTTGTCCTCGCGTTCGACCATGTATTGTATAGACGATTCCAACATTATGGATGCGTTTCCAAAGACGATTCACCTCGCTGGTACTAACGACACAGAAGCAGTCGTCAACGGAACGTAGGAAGGTTCTGGATTTTGGCTCGAAAGAGTCGAGAGCCCTGCATTCCATGGCCTCCATTGTGAGGTTTGTTTTTGTCACAGATGTGGCTGCCACCATGGTACTCCCGCTGTCTTGTCTGTAGAACTTCACGCCAAACTAAAGATGTGTGCAATACAGTCAGAGTTCTGGTAATCGGTAGATCTCATCCAGCGAGAAGCACGTTCTCTCCTGAAGCGTTTCGTTTACCGAAAGAGCACTTCTTGCAACGGACACGGCCAAGCTATTAGGAAACTGGTGAACAAAGATATTACGTCGAAGGAGACGACGCTCTAATCCTCAACTAGCTCTGGGCCAGAAAGGAGCTCTATGAAGTGACCGGAATTCTTTATATACGTTGGAGTACTTTCAGTGAGATGTGAGAGGAGCCTGTGGAGGTAGTTAGAAACGGCGCGCAGTGTTGAAGTTGCCAAGTCGACGACAGGTCGAATTGGTACCCCGTCCTTGTGTATCTTGTGGAGATCGTACAGCTCCGGGACGGATCCATTCCTCCAGATGAGTCTCATGTAAAGGCTGTGGAAGTCTGGGTATTTCTGGAAGATGATTCAGCAGTATAATTGAGCGTTCCTTGCACTTTTCATGTTGGATATCTTTCCATTCCTCTAACCCTCCCTAGTTTGTACTTTCCATTAATATTCATCTGTACTATCGTTCTCAAAATTTCCCAGAACCGTGGAGAAGTCATTTGTACTCTTATGAGGCTGCTGTACGCATTGCAATTCCTGATGACATGTTCTGCTACTTGTGTTCTTCTCTATCCGCGTCTATCAGAAGGTGTGCCACGGTTCGGTGACACACCGACCCAAGAACTTCACTTGGAAGGACATTGTGAAATACCCTTGAGAACCTAACTTTGCCATGAAATAGCTCAAATTGAAATTAACATATTCAAGATTGAACAAATAAAGCGGCCAATTTAAAAGCAGCTTGGAATATTTGAAAACAAAAACATGCTTAAAAAAACGTGTGAGTGAATTTCTAATGAGTGAGGTTTCTTAATGCTGTTTTTACGACACCAGATGGATGACAACGTTGAGGGTTTTGGATCTATTTTCTGTGAGAAAACATTTTTGTCAAACGCTCGCACTTGCTTTCTGTTTTTAAGCTTGTGTTTTTGTTTTATTCCAGATTCCGCGTTGGCTGGGAGCGCTGTTTCCAATTTAGACAGTTTCCCACTATATGTAATGGACTTGGAGGGTTTTAGTAGGATAAATATTAATTTGGCGGATAGTGAAATTTCTTGTGGTTTAAAATACACGTTTATTATTGAAGGTTTAGCATTTCCCAAAGTCTGAAGAAATGAATCCTTAAATAGGTTAAGCTTCGCGGGAAGTTAGATTTATTGGGATTTCATTTTCGGTTACCCTAGGAAAATGATTTGTCAGTAGCTAATAACCCTGGCGACGCCATTGAGATATCACGCTGCCATACATTGGAACATACTATGCGCTGATCTGCGTCACAATGGTCGAACGCATATTCAATGTCTGACAGACGAAATGAGCCCAGTGAATTACCAGAACTAAAAAGCTGGTGATAGGATTCAAAACTTTGAGACTGCTTACTGCAAGTTTCAAGCGACATCAGACATAATGACGTCCCATTACAAAAAAATACACCTCTGCAAATCGTGTAAATTTGTCTCTGGAGGTTTGAATAGGCACCAAATGTGGTATAAAAATTCAAATCAATGAAGGTGTATGTCGAGGCTTATATCAACACACCTGGGTACAGCAGGATGACACAGCGTATATAGTTCTTTTCATGGGAGCTGTCTCAGTAAAAAACAAAATGTTCTCCCTGGTAAGGGTTATCTTATTTATTACAGTGTATCTAGATTGAGTAAAACAGTAAACTGTGTTAAAATCATCCTTCCACTGCGTGTGGAATTTCGTGGTTTTTGACGAATTTTCAGGATCCCTAATCCGTATTTATTTTTTTTTTTTAGTGGGACACATTTGTCGAAAATGCCGAACAATCGACAATTGTTTTTTGGCTAAGCTAAAACAAGTATTTGAAATACACCCTCTGTTTATATCAAGCAAATCTTTATAATATAAGAAGAGCCAAGGCAGAGTCTAACAATGCTGAGGCTACTAATTTCACTATCGTCTTTTGGTGACTATTTTTATTTTCTATATTGCAATCTTAAAAACTCTTTCATTCTCTAGGTTGAACATTTCAACATGGCTCTCACTGAAGTGTCACCATTGAAAGGCACTGTGGAAAATCCGCAGGCGCAGGTTACTTCCTGGCACGTGATTCTCATCCTTGCCTGCATTACATTCTTAGCCCTTGGCGCCCTAGAATCCATGGGATATTTGTACATCGAATACGTCAATGAATTCGATGCTGACAGAAGAGCCGCTGAGTGGCCAAATAGTGTCATGACCGCCTTGGGAGGCTCGGTAGGTACGTCGATGTTTTTTATACCCCTTTCAAAAGTGTACTCTGTGTACGTAACTCAACACAGAATGATAAAAAATAAAGAGAAAATATTGTCACATATGTCAAAAGCCCAAACATTTTACAGGCTTTGCACATTTAAGCTTTAATGAAAGCTTAATAAGGACTATTTATGAAGTTTTCACGGTTCCTTGCTGTCGTGCCGTCATGATATTATAAACAAAAGTTTATAGCGTTGCATCTTGTCTTCGAAGCCACTACGTGTGGAGCTGGAATTGATCTAACTTGGGAGTATAACTTCTAGGTAACCCTCTTGAATGGAGCAAAAACTTATATTCACCATGTTGAATAAATCTGAGACTTGGGCAGAAATTAGTATATAAGTCGAAGGAACAGAAAAGGACAGGACGACGTCTCAAACTAAGCTCTTAGGTTTATTCAACATGGTTAATATTCAATAGCTCGCCTGCACCCCTACTATATTATAACTTATATTCAAACTATTTCTATAAAAATCAACGTTACACCATCTTAATGCGCTTGTGCTGGTATGCCACATCAGGTGGCACTTAGTTGGTCGAACGACGTTTAAGCGAGCGAATCCCCGCACCCGACTTTTCATCGAGAGACACTTTAGGGAATTCGGCCACCGCGAAAAGTAGCGTGTACGAGTAGGCCAGGTTGTTAAACATTTTTCGAATTAGTCGCCGTAGACTGTCGCCGCGAAGCGCGACAGTCTGCGGCCACTAATTCGAAAGATAAGCGAAGGTTAACATGCGCCCCAGTGATACAGGTCATTCGCTAAAACGTCGATTCACTCAAACGACCGCTGTCTGCTAAAATGGCATTCGCTAATACGTCATTCACTCTTGTGATATGGGCCCACTGCTCCTTTACAACAAAACATAACAAAATGCAGGTGATGTCTTTGAGCTTAAAAATATGTCCTCAATCGACAATTAAAAAAAAATGTCACGTTTGTTTAAAAAAAAAAACTTTATTTCAACAATAATGTTTTGGTAATTTTTTCTCGACCTCAAAACTGTCCATTGTCTTTGTGTTTTATTATATTGCCTTTGCAATTGAGGGGAAACCTGTTATCACCAAAGGGGTTCCGGAGAAAGAGAGGGGCGATAAGCAATAATGGCAAAGAAGAATCATGTCCTCGAGAGCCTCTAGAACGCCACGGCAGCGGTCAATATGTAAACTGCACATACTTGTTTTTGTTTTTTCCGCTCCCTAATATTTAAAAAAAAATGTGAGCGGGTGTGGATGAAAAAGGTAGGTGAACCAGTAGGTGAAGAAGAGCGATTTCATTTTGCCAGGTCATGGCGCACGGCGCAAAGTTTGCCGTTCGCTGTACTACCCTTTTTATTCTTTTTTTTTTGACGGCACAGAATTTAGTGTTGTATTAAAGAAGTGCTTGGATTTCCCCAACAAAAAATGTAAAGCTACTACAGTTGTCAGCAAACATAAAGACGTGCGTTTGAGAAACATAGATTGCTAAAGAAGCTCCTCCCCTCCCGTCAATACTTTTCTAAATATTTAATGATCACCGACTTTCAATCATTGTTGTTATTTGACGGGATTTTAACAGAAACATAAATCTCCTAAAATGACTAGTCCACAATTGAAATGTTTTAGTGAGAGGTAAATCTACCCGATATAATCTGGGCCTAATTAACAAATATTGTTTTTTCAGCTCTGCTCCTACCACTTCTGCATAAAAGGTTTTCAATTATATTCGTCATGGTGGCAGGAAGCATACTTGCAGTAACGGGCCTTATAGCTTCTGGCTTTACGAGAGATATAGGAATGCTTGTTCTTACAATGGGCGTGCTTCATGGTAAGTATTGGGCATTAACTCTATTGAGTCCTGCAACTGTATGCCACATTATATATGGCAAACATGCTTTCACTTGTACCTACCGATAGAAGTGTCCGGCGCGAAACACATGTACGACGAAACCGTCCGATCCGACGTGCGGACTGCCGGAATGACCTTGGGGGGAGAGGGTTTTCGTAGCACCGGAGAGCGTTGAAAACCCTCGCCTCCGACCGTCGTATTGCGTGGTCGGACGTCGAATCGGACGGTGTCGTCGTACATGTGTTTCGCGCTTAACACGGGTTGGGCGAACGCGGAAATGAGCAGTTTAAAAAGTCTGTGCTCACAAGGGAACAGAAACTCGCAGATTACCGCTACCGACACCGACGCCACCAGTTTACGTTGAAGCCGCCATGCAGTTATGTCGCTGTCAATGGACCTCACTTACCGAAGCCGGGCTTGCGAATACGTTCTCGAATATTCGATTAATTTCGAATATTCGTGTTACAACGAATATTCGAAAAATACAAAAGACTTAGTTTACGAATCGAATACGAATATTAAATATATAAAATTCGATTCGTATTCGAAATTTCGAATATTCGCCCACCCCTAGTAACCATATGTTCCATTTTTTAGACTACCAATGGGAACAAGCTTTTTTTCACAAATGGAAGTTCTTGTAACGGGAATGCGTTCCAAAAATCAGAAGAAACGAAAAACAAGCTTTCGTTCTGTTTTTTTTTTAGGAAAGTGTACAACACTGGCTTCAACCACATTGTCACCTTAGGAGTAAAATATCGCTGGGAACGCCTTTTTCCGCACGTCGTTAGGGCGCGGTCACGTGAATACAGGGATCTCGTGACCACCTACCCGCGCCCTCGCCCGCTCCATTTCCGCCCCCTCACCCGGGCCAAAGTTCAAGTTTCTATGTTCATTCTGTTCGTCCTCTCCGGGGTTTCTCTCTCCCGGCTTGTTTTTTTTTTTATTGTTTTTTGAGCTTTTTGCTTGTGTGTTTCTTTTTGTTTCTTTTGGAGGAGGGGGTGGAGGGCTTTTTGCAAAACAAAGCCACGTAGGTGGATTCGCGCGCGCAATGTTGGATAACGACCGAGAAGCCGTGCTCCAGAAGTACGGAAAAGATCTTGACGAGGTTAAAACAACACAATTTGTTGTAAAATAAACCCAGAAGAAACACCACCGAATTCAGAAGATAATAAACACCAGAAATGTTACGATAACGAAAGAGGGACATAGAAGACAAACACACGCAGAGGCTTTCGACTTGCAAGAATTTGTAGAGAAGTGAACACCTGATGTTCTCGATTACATAATCCTATATCATGCCCTGAGCCACTAGTTCACCGCACGCTTAGACTATAACCACAAGATATGTGAAAGGCAGAAGTAAAAGCGCAACTACAAAAAATGAACTTCAAGTCTGCACTCATTAGCTTGCTACGTGTCCCCACTCACCGATATATATATCACTTCAGTCACAACTATTCTACAAAAAAGAAGATTACATTAAAATATTTATGGGAAAACCATATCCGCGTTAAACAACACGCTTATTAGACCCGCCACCCGAAAGTAAGATTTTGACTGCTTCGCCGGCAACTGGATGTTAGCGTGCAGATCGCGCATGAATTTCAGCGCGCAGTCCAAATTCAATTTTTTGTCGGAAAGAAACAAAAACACGAAAGAAACAAACAAACAAAACGCGGAGAGAAATGCCCCGGAGTGAAAGAGGAGAACGCGGCGAAAATAGAAAATCACGTCATCCCGTCCAAGTATGGGGAGGGGAGGGTGAAGGGGCCACGTAGGTGGTTAGGTAGGTGGTCACGTGATCCTTGTTGCCATGTGACTTCGCACTGACAACGTGCAAAAAAGGCGTCCCATATCACTCCCTGCCATCCGTTGGGTGAAGCATGTTACTTCACTTCAAAATAAAAACATGTGCGCAGCGGAGCCGCTCCGGACGCTTTATTTTAGTTGGCGTACACAGAGACGCCATACGCCGGCAAACAGGCCATGCGAAGCGTGCGACATGATAGCGCCTCTCGATTGTTCCGGCCCATGCGCACTATCTGCGAATCTAGTACAAACATGTGTCTAGCATTCTCACTTTAATACCCCCGCCTGTCCCTAGGTGCCGTCCATTTTTTTTTATTTCTGTAACGCTTTGTAAGAATGACGCCCTCTAAAATAAATAACTTGTCGGCTGTCGGTGTGTACACGTCCCCTTCATGGCACTGTGGTAGCCTCAATTTGGCTAAATGTCTCGCTTTATATCTTCAAACACACAAAATTATTGCAACGTGTTTTTTTTGCAGATTCTGTTACTACGTATAACTGACTCCAATTGCAAGAGTTAAAAAATTGAAGATGGCTTATTTTAATTCACTTTAAAATACTTTGTATTAGCAAAAATTGCGTCCTGAGAGCGGTTCTCCTAATTTTTCTTGCTAACCACGATAGCAATATTGAACTCAAAGATGAACCTTTCTATACCTGAAGTTGCTTTTCGTGGGAGGTGTCCAAAATTACAACCTTGTGCAATCCGAAAGCGCTTCGGATTGAGAGTGCTTCTAAATTTATTCCAAAAAGTCATTAATTCTTTACATATTTTTTCTTTTGTGCAAAGAAATGTTGGGATTGTTTTGCCGGGCACTGAGTTAGCAATATATTGCTTTCGTCAAAATTAAAATTAATTTTTGTACATGGTTGGCTGAACTTCTCTGAAAACTCCAGTAGCACTTTGTTTTATTTAACTATTTTCACAGGCTCTTTAAGCTTTTACATTCTTTATTATTATTGCTACTATTTTATATAGTTCAAATTTTACTTTACTTATTTCTCGGAACCATATTTGCTGCATGTTGGACGGCATGTTATAAGTTATAGTTTGTCCTCACACTTAACTATTTGATTATTATAGAAGACTGAGAAACTCAAGCCCTATCCACATTTTAATTAGTTTCCAAGACTTTTTTCCGATAATTTAACAGTTTACTTGAAGTTTTATAAAACTTCGCATTTGTAAGAGATTCCTTTAAGTTGTATAACTACTTTTGAACCAGTTCCCTGGAAAGCCCAGGTAATATTCGATTCTCAAACGTACTTTCCTGGGATGCTGTAACGGCGCATTTTTTGTACGCAACTTACAATAAATATCCAGTGTTTTATTCTACTTGCAGGTCTTGGAGCCGGTACAGTCAACGCGTCCGCAAGTGTTCTGACGGCCATGCATTTCGAGAAACTCAGAGGATTTGCTCTGGGTTGTGTGGCGATTGGAAACACACTCTCAGGACTCGTCTTCCCCCGGCTACTTAAATTACTGACGGAAACCTACGGTTTTCGATATTCTTTCGTCATTTGGGGTGCGTTAGAAATGAACCTTGTTCCCATTTCATGCCTGCTCAAGGTGCCACCAGCATACAGGTCCCAGTCAGGTAAAACGCTCTCACCGTCACCCACGAGTTCTACGCCATTGGCCGGTGGCGAAGGTCCACATAATGAAATCGCCCAGGAGGGTTACGGTAGAGTTGAAGAGCCTGGTTATAAGCATTTCCTGTCAAATATAATTATCCTGGCGCAGAATCCTGTTTTCTACGTACTCATCGCAACGGCATGCCTGTCCTCGATGGTGCAGTTGACGTTGTTCACATCAATGATTGACTTCGCCGTGGATCAGGGAAGTTCGATATCGGATGCGTCGTGGCTCACGCCCTGTTACTTATTCTCGTGTTCCTTGGCACATATTGGTTTGCCTCTATTAGCCGACAAAGGATACCAACCACGGGGTGTGGTTCTGACTGAGTGCCTGTTCACGAGCGGTGGTGCACTGTTGCTGCTGCCGCACGCCACAAGCTTCTGGATTATTCTCCTCCTTATATTTCTACAAGCGGCCGGTTATGCGGGTGGTGAGACACTGCAAGAAGTCCTGACGATCGACTCTTTCGGCATGAACCGTCTGTTCGTCATGAAAGGCATTCTGGGGACTGCTAAAATTCCGTTCCTCTTGTGCGCCCCGGCTTTAATTGGTGAGTTTTCTTTTACTACTATACGTAGTCGTTGAAATGTTGGAAACGGCACGTCATCTCTTTCGAATGTCCGTCCGGCCTCAGAACGGCGGATAACTGAAACTTATTTCTGCCGTTCTCAATCTGTTCGTGACTATAACTAATCTGGGTAACATCATTCAAACCAGCTCTGAGCAATATTTTATAGAAGTGAATCTTCTATGTGCAACAACAGCCCAGTTGAAATGAAGCAGCGATTAAAGATAAATTTCTCGCGCTTTTGAATGAAGAACAACAGTCGAAGCAGAAGGAGGAGATTTCGTTTCTCATACTGCCTCCATGATTTTGTCAGTCTTCGCTACAAAGGCTCCTAAATCTATGCCTATGTTGGTCGCTGTAATAAGGTTTACATCGAATTTAACAGCCATTCTTCTACTGCATGCAGTGTAAATCCTTAGAAATGCTCACGCACCCACTTTACCAAAGACCACCTGGGGAGCTCGACGAATGACTAGGCGAAAAATATGTTTGGAACTTAAAGTGAATTATGCGCTGCGGCATTGGGCATGGTGTAATCACGTAAATCTTATGATCAGTCGTCCTATACGAAACCTATGGTTTAATTAAACTGTAAACATATATGCCACCGCTCATCCCCCAGCTCCCCCATTTATAGCAGTGACTACCTCTCCGGGTCATCTATGGTAAGGCAGACGCAAAGGCATTATTTGGGAGCGAATGTCAGTATAATATTGCAAGTGTATGAAATTGTCGTTTTATAATCTGACCCATTCGTTCTTCATAAAAAAAAATGAAGCTGCGGGGTGAATTTGAAAGAAGCCTCAGGATTCGGTTTATACTCCTCTTAATTGGCTGGTCATGTAATACTTCTTACATAAAAAGTATAGATTCCAACTAATCACGAGTATTAAAAAATAAGAACCTTAATGGTAAATCTTGGGTATATATATTTAAACCTTAAGGCTCAGATGTAAATGTACACAAAATAAAAGGCGTTTGCTCTTAAGTAATGTACTGGCGCTATATAATGAACTGGCACTTATGAGCGGAAAAGTAAAAACGTGGGTGGGGAAATAGTTTTAGCATGTCACAACTTCATGAAACTCAGGTTAAAAATGCACGTTGAATACTTTTTTTTAAATACAGCGTCATATAACTGCTGTAACTCCGCGTGAAAGTGTAAAGCAAGAAAATAAGAATAAATTACGTACTTTATATTGCAGTTTAGTCACGGGGAAGTTTCTTGCCACAGGAGTGGCGTGATATATTCATTGTAAGCAAAACATTTAGCACGTGCAGTAGGACAGCTAGCATGGCGTCATTGACTCGCATAACGCAGAAGTTATATACGACCGGACGCCGGTGCTATGCTCATCCAGATTGAAACGGGTAGGAGTTTGGAACTGAAGACAGTATCCCTGGGTTCTACAGAGCGAGATTTTGCTTCGCGTCCTCCCAGCTGTGGTTCGCTAGCACTTTCAACCACAGGGCCTTCCAAATAAAATAAGATGCTAATTTTCAGAAGCGAAATATTTTTTTTTGCCAAATCCAATAATAAATCAAGAAGCGCAACGGGTCTGTTTGTGATGTTCTGCGCGTGGATAACACAAGTTCATAATCCCGTGATTGTACGCAGCACGCCAGAGATGACACATGATTGATTTTTCATTGTTCCCAAGTGTACATTTTTAATTTACTGGCCAGTAAAACTGTAATAAAGCCTAAGCAGAGAAGCTTTCGGATTTGGTGGTAGAACAGGAACAGCGTTGTTTGGAATCTTTTCCTTAAAGTACGGGCGAAATATTTGGGGTAGTTATTAAGCACTTAAGGTACTGGGTACTAGGAAATATCGCAACATATCTTTAAAATGTGGAAGAATATTAAGCGCGGTAAGTGATAATTTATAGGCTGGAATTTGGTATTTTCTTAACATTTGACTGGCGGAAAAGGAGTTCACAAAAATGATAAAGGATCGATTTGATTTAATATTTAAAGAACCCAGACATACTTCTCACAGGTTTTAAATTTGATAACATTATAGTCTTTTTATTACCTTATAATATTTATCCGTAATATCTTATATCTATCTTAATAGTACCAATCTCAATTTAGAACCATATCAAGGATTAACTTCAACTATCAGAACTTAGATTTTTTAAGATTGTAAAGCTTTGTCCGACCTATAATATTATGCAAAGCTGCGTTTAAATGACGTAAGTTTCAGAAAAAAATGCCACAAGATTGCCCAGAAATAAAATAAAATAATGGTGGTGGCTACCATTAGAAACATGCAAATTTAAAAGAAGGATATCAGAGAAACAGAACATATGTGCTGAGCTTAAAAGCAACAAGACATATGGTCCTAAACAGCTATGGATAACTAATCCTGTGCGTACATAAGGCTTGGGATTCTGTGAAAATATTTTCTCTCGCTTTTTTTATTACGGGTACATAGAGGGTGTTTTTGTTTCTTTGAGTTTAACAGATTTGTTTTAAAAAAAGCCGTGAAAGCTACACTTACACAGTTTGTGCCGGTGAGTCATGGGGACATAGTGTAGGGGCTAATCGTAACAATCAATCGAATAAATAAGTAAACTGTGTTAATTACCTTCTTTATTATATAAAAAAATAGACGTAAGTTCCAATCAAAAACTTCCTGACCGTCATTGAAAACAGCTATATCAATCACTTTTAGAAATATTTTTGAGAGCGTGGGTAGGGTAGTAGTCCACTAAATGCACAACCTGAGTGGCAGGTGCAACGCTGGGACTATTATAAGCGACTAAAATATCGCGCGGGAGCGTTATCGCGCCACTTCTCTCTTGAATTTAGAAACAAGGACAACAAATTCCTCCTTAAATGAAGGAACAGAGACTTACACATATGTTCCTTCAGGACTGGAGTAATCTTGCCCCTTCAACCAGGGAGGAAAGTTCCTCCCTCACTAATTCGGAGAGGCATATCAAAATGGTGGCTTCCCATCGAGCGTCCATTTCAGGTCTTTCCGGCAAACCATTCACGTTCCACCAATTCCACCGCCACGCAAAGCGTTCCGATAGTAACCGAAGAGGCAAATGCCTCTCGCTCTCTGGTTGTCTGCAACTGCTTGCTCGGTAAAACTCTACAAAAAGCACCGCGTTGACCACCTAGCAGCGACCAAGCCCAGCCAAATAGAGCCGACGGTTCCAGGGCACGGTGTGCACCAAATGACCATGGAACACGAGCTTTGCATGTAGTATATTTATTGGCAAATCCGGCTGCCCGTGAAGGTGAGAAAATCCGCGCCCCAGTCCCACTTTCGTTTTGTGAATAAAAAACAAATATGCCGAAACGCATCGAGCCACAATGCTCAGTCAATTTCGCGTCCTTTACCCGTGCTTGTTCTCATCGCAATTTCTCCGTCGCAAATTCTACAGAATGAATACGGAGCTCTAGGGCCTATACGTAATCCCACACAATCGTTACGGTACGCCGAGGGATCCTCTACAACTCGCCAAAAGAAGCATACTACCGGCTGATGCACTGCAGAACCTCAGTCGAACAAAAACAGTTAACACAGTCCACGGCCAGATGGCGCACGCAAGCAAACTCTAATAGAGTAACAGTTACTCTAAACTCTAAAAGCCCAGCGCTTTAAGCAAACTAATCGAGGTGGCGCTGTTACCGCCGAATTCAATATTTTTATTAAAAAATATTATCTTGCCCAAGTGGTGTTACAACATACCCAAGTGGTGTTACAACATATCCAACATGCACTTTCACGCTTTCCGTCACTGATCTCTATGACAATTGCTGGATCGCGCTTTCCGCTCCCGCGAGGTGCGGAAAAGCCACCGGGCAGCCATCTTGCATGTTAAAAAAAATATCGCGTTTTCGGAGCGTTGCGGAGACTGGCGGCAGCGTATTGAAGACACGTTTTTTACTCGTTCGTCGTCATTCGCCGAAGAAGTTCTTTAAAACCGCGCTTAAGCCGTGAGACTTGCTGTTGAGAACACGTGGACATTTTTACGGAAGCGCTGTGCAGCAGGAAAAAGGCAGAACTCGTCGAAATCAAGTTTCACCGGTTTCGCGGCGTGATCAAAGCTTCCTTGGCACGTCGAAGAGCTGCGTCTCTGTGCCTTCGCACGCTTAGATACCGGACAAGAATCGGCGCCGCGGCAAAGTTTTGAAGGTGTGCGGCGCGTAGATGTCTTCACATCGTTTATCGGCCACGGAGCTCTGGATCGTCCAGCTGTTACGGCGAGTTGCTATCAATAAAGGGGGAAAACAATCTGTATGGTTGCTCTTATGCACCATTAACCATGGCTATGTTCCAGTAACGTAGGCAAAGATTTTTTTTTCTTTGTGGGGGGGGGGGGGTAGTGTACAGGATCTAAGGTGACTGGGATGTCCATGACTTGGGGTGCGGAGAGGGGGAGAGGGGGGGTCAAAATGCATGTGTATATTATAGAGTCGGCTGAATTTTGGTAGGGGCTGAAGCCCCATAAGCGCCCCCCCCCTCCCTGGCTACACACCTGCTATGTTCCAAATATACTCGAATGGATAACATGCAGCACGAATAGAGGAACGCTGCTGAGCAAGGAGGGTTTTCGAAGCTAAACTACCAGACACTACCAGACGGCGAGAATGAAAATTATAAAGCGAGGCTCATACGGTCGTGTGCAATCTGTTGACCAATCACAATTAGGCGAGCCGCGCTCAAACGTCAAGTGCAATAGAGTAGGTTGATAATGAGCCAGCACTGATCAGTCATGAGGAGCTGTTGTGCGCGGTATTCTGTAAACTGTCTAACGACGAAAAAAGACGTACCTTCTCCTCCCTCTTCGGTCGTCACTGGACGCTGGATCAATCTCGTTTCTGGACCGCTAGTGCCGCAAGTTACAAATACAGTCGTCAGAGTAAAGTAAAACGCTGCTTCAGAGGCACATACGGCTTCACGCACATTCCGCTCGCAGAACACATCCACATGGTGTCGATTCTTGATCGGTATCCAAGCGTGCGAAGGCATAGAGAACGCAGCACTCTCGCCGTGCCAAGGAAGCTTTGATCACGCCGCGAGTCCAGTGAAACTTGCTTTTGACGGGTTGTGCCTTTTTTCTGTGGCACTGCGCTCCCGTAAAAATTTCAACGTGCTTTCAACGGCAAGTCTCACGGCTTACACAGGGTTTAAAAGAACTGCGAATGACGACGAACGAGTAGAAAACGTGTCTTCAACACGCTGCCCTCAGCCTCCGCAACGCTCCAAAACGCGATTTTTGGGCATGCCATATGGCCATCCGGTGGCTTCACTCGCGCTGCCAGTGACCAAGCAGTAATGTGCGATCCAGCAATTGTCATAGAGATCAGTCTTTCCCATCAAGGAGGTTAGAAGACATGGAGAAGGCAGGACGTCATTTGTTTAAAGCCAAGTCATAAAAAACGGATACAAGAAGAATTTAAACTTCAGCAACATTTTGTAAACACTGAGGAGCCCAAGTGACGCAAAATCGCCTGTACCAATGTCTTTTTGTTTTTTGCGTTGCGGTTGCTTTGTACGGTGTACTGCGGTACGGTCGGTACGGTCACGAGCAGACGCACGGGCATTCAGGGTGGCGAAACGAAACTGTGTGGCGTCGCGCGTCGCCGTGATGGAACCTTCGCGTTGTGTGAAGCTGCAAAAATCGGTTCGGTCGTTCTTCCGTGGGAATTCCGTTTCACCGGGCCTTCCTCTCTGAAGTGGTCCATAACGTGAATTAACGTGGCTTTATTTGATTTACATAGAATGTGAGCGGCTGCAAAATTCCTCGATTTGCTCTTCCGTTGCCTTCGTTTCACTGGTAAGCCCCTCGTCGTGAATTTAATTACGAATTTCGCAGAAACGTGAAATAATGAGTGATCCTCCGACGCTCACTGAACTGAGAAAGTGATGGGTTTCGTTCTTGGGTCACCGTCGCGGCAATGACGACCCCAGCGAAGAGGATCCAAGTGTGCGGACTCTGTGACTCGGTGCATTTTAAGGCCGACGACAAGAGCGTGTCGAAGTAAGTGTAGAGCGAGACTCCTCCAGCGACAGTTAATACGTTGGCGTCTTTTATTCCTGAACCCTACCGGCAGGTGAAGAAACAACGCCAGGAACCTTTGGGTGATAGAGACGAATTAAATTGTTACTTAAAAAAGTACATCGGGCGCGAGCACGACATGCTCGCGCTGCCCAGTCAGCACAACATGTCTACAGTGCTAAAATATACACATGGAAGCTAAAAGCAAATTCCAACAGAAAAAGGCTGTCGCGCAGGACAACATACGCGAAGTGCAAAACCGAGTTACATACTTTTTACGCCAATCACGATGTCTTTGTACAGTCACATGCTTGTTCCGCTCTGATTTAGGAACATCTAAGTTCAATCGTACATACGTGAGGTTGCACGCAATCGTCGCTAGATGTTTTTCTTCAAGTTGCGATAGGCATCGATGCGAGTACCAGCCAAGGTAAACAAGAAAATTAATTGCGATCATGCTCTCCGGGAGTGTTCAAAAACGCACTTATCAACAGCCTTGGTCCGTTCACCAAGAACGTAATGACGATTGTCAATAATTGCCGAGTTTACAGCAAAGACGACCCGAACTGAACAATATCATGACGCCACGCTCACGCATGCTCGCATCGGATTGCATTCGTCGAGCGCCTTCCAACAACCGCGAGCATCATGGGATCTCATCTGCCAGGAGGTTTGTTTTGGTTTGGCAAGCGCAAGTAGGTTAGAAGCTGTGGGACCGAGTGTAGAACCATCAACAACTGTGAGCATCATAGGACAGGGTCCTCTAGTTGAGGAGGGTTGTTTCGGTTTAGCGCGGGGGAGTGAGAAAGCGTAATAAAGGGTCGAACGTCAAGAGGCTATGGCTTGCTGGAGCTAGGGGGCTGACTTCCTGCCCTCTCCATGTCTTCTAATCTCCTTGCTTCCCGTTCATTCGCACTGGAGGAAACATCCTACATACATATTGCGTAAACAATGCGCTCAATAACAATGATCGCACAGGTAACAACGCACACATACATAGCAACGCACAAAACACGCCGTCATCGCTAACACCATCGGCACCCCAGAGGTATATATACCATACGGATTCAAGGAACCTATCTCCGCAATGACTGCCCACGAATGAATAACAGTACAAATAGATTACTGTTCCCGCGCGATAGTATGTTGATAAGAATGTTTTTCAACGGTCGAAGACATACATCGACGAGTAGAATGTAAGCCTAAATAAGGTATTTATTTGTGATAGTCGATCAAAAAGCGCCATCCGCTGACACCTATAAAATTACGGGAAGATGCATTGGTGTATTCTTCAGGAATGTGTTAGCGTGGCCCTCGGAAACGCCACGCACTTCACACTTTGGGAAACGCTAACCCTGACCCTTGACTTGTTTCTTTTGGCTTTGCTTCCTCTATTTCTTCCTGCTTCTCTCTGGCCTCATTACAAGGTCAGTGTTAGCGTATCCCAAAGGGGGACTGTGTGGCATTTGCCAAGGGTGACGCTAATGGATTCCCCAAGAATCCACAAAAAGATCTTTCTGTAATTGTTTCGCACCTTTTTATGTACTCCGCACTGTCAGAATACTTCGACGCCCTTGAATACGGTTATCCATATCACTCGTGGAAAGAACCACATCGATACCATTCGTGGAAGAAACATAATTCATATCACTCGTGGAGTGAACCTCAGTCATCGTTTTAACTACACACACGCATCATAGCCCCACGCACTGCTGTATGTTGCTGTACTACAGAAACCTAGAGCGAATAACAACGGGCGAAAGCAGAGCGGCAATTGAGCACGCCCGCATTACACCGCGCCGCGGCGCAACAGCTCCTCAATAAAAAATTCAGCGAAGGCCAACGCTGGTCACAGATTGGACACGACGATTGCGTCAACATTCGGCTCAAACGTGACTCGAAGCCGAGCGCTGACCGAACACTCGTTTCCAATTTGTGTCCAGCGTTGACTTTCTCTGATTAAAGGGAAACTGAAGCAATTCTGTATTTGAGGAAAAACACCTAAATCGTCTCCATTCGTACTCCAGGATCACGAATATCAACATTATTTTTCAATTTGGTGCATGGAGGTTGCAGAAATTCATTTTTCATGTACCGCTGAAACCCCTCCTTTTCAAGGTGTGACGTCATGCTATGAATTTTCGGAATCGCTGTTCTCGCGCATTTTCAGTGCCTGTCAAAGCTTTGCACGCGCACTCTTGCTATTTTCAAAAAGGTCAGGAACAGACGTCACGACTGGTGTCAGTGCGAAAAAAGATACCTGGCCATAGCCTCCTCTATACTGACAAAGCCTGGCAGAAAGTCACGTGACGCGGCCGCAAAAGTGAAAAGCTAGAGCGGCAAGCAACGGATAAGGAAAGAGTGGTGTAACGGGCGCCCCGCATCGGCGGGACGCCGAGACACACTATACTTTTTCTCTCCTGTTGTCGAGAGTAAATATAACGCCACCCCTCCCCGCTTGTCCGTTTCACTTTTGTCTGTTCCGTTTCCGCTCACTATTACTACAGGGATGAGTTGCGCTAGGTGGTTATTATACATTATAGGTGGAACCAGCTGAATAATGAGCCTCAATAACCCTGCAACCTCAAGAAAAGCTCTGTCTGCAGGGCGCCCTTATGGCTCAATATAAAAAGAAAGAAGAGGGCGACACAATTCAGGATTAAAAAAAATGATGAATACGCATAAGAACTACTAGCAGAGGAGAACAATTTATTAATATAGTTGGTCAAGTGGTAGGTTGTCTTTTCTGTTTCTCCTTCCCTCATTGTTCAGCTGGTTCCACCCGTAACGCTCAAAATTGTAGGGCAAGACTGCCGGGCTGATTGATCACAGATTACAGGTATTGATACATGGGAACAGCGTCGAAAGGTCAGTATCCCCTGCTTGGAGGTTTCGCTGGTCCATGCGCCATAGGGCACATAAGTGCCCAGACAACGCAGATAGTCCTGAGGACGTCCTCAGCTGGTCTGTGGCTGTGGAAGTGCGGTAGTGGGTGCCGAGGACTGTGGCGTAGCCTGCGCCACAGTCCTCAGCGGCCGCAATCGCCGTAGCCTCGACATCAGCAGCCAGTCGCATCAGTTTCTCCGGAGCCATAGTGAACAGTGTGTTTCGGGCGCTCGCCCCTCAAAAGCTGTGCGCTCACTACCGCACTCCCCGAGAAATGATCCGTGCTACCTGATACTCGCGCTCTAAATCTGCGACCGGGCGCTGTATGGCTACATCATCGAACTGCCAGGCTCCGTGAGTATAGACACTTGCAGCAGCTGTGCATGTGGCGCCGCCATAAGTGACCTTCAGTTTTGTTCCCCCTTATTGCGTTCGCTTCACGTCATCGTTGCCACAGCAGGACGAGTTGTTGCGACTTTGGGTGCTGCTGTGTCCTCCTCCCCAGCATAGGCCCCTGTGAGGCTCATAAACGCCCGCTTCAGTGGCTCGGCATTTCGAGCAAAACAGGGAAAGGTCGGCTATGCAGCGGCTCAATCTGGCGCGTGTGCCGAGCGTCTATAGAGAGGCTATGACCCAGCAAGCTTGCAATTGCACGCGCTGCCGACACGAGCGACACGCGCTCGGCAGCCCAAAGATCCTGGTTTGACCTCACGACTGGTCGGAGGTTTTCGTGTTTTCTCGCGTTTAGTTACATCTTCGGGGAAAACGAACGTGATATTCAGCTTCACGGGATAAAAATACGCCAGATTTCACCTCTATCGCGTTTTACAGCAAAGCAGTCATGTGGAAAGATTTGGAAAAAAATTCGTCCATAAATGTTGACAAAAAAAACAAAACTCCCGTTTAAACGGCGCTTCTTCGTTCCTATTGGTCGTGGCAAGTATAAATAAAAAGAGGGGGCAACCCGCGTGAGTCAGCTTTCTTTGGCATTATTAGATAGTGAGGTCCTGATTCCTTGTTATCATCTACGGTCACCGACTTATCTCAGCTACGAGCGCGTTGTGACGAGGCTGAGGGCAAAACGCGCCGATTTAACCTTCCTTTCTTTCGCTTCTGCGAGGCTGATAAAGAGACTTGGGCTGAACCAGAAAAAACTGTTTTCGAGGTGTGCCCCACAAAATTGGTCTCAGAACTCACAAAGTCGTGTATTGAAAGAGCTCATCGCCTTTATGTATGTATGTGTCTTTATTCAATCAATATAGCAATTCGCTGTAACGTCACAGTAAAACCTAGAATAGCTACCAACCAATGGCTGTGTTCCGTTGTCTCTGGACGTAGCCATTTCCTAGCGACGTTATCGGTTGCCCTTTGGACTCGACATGGGTAGGTCGCGTGTTGTTCGCTCTGAAGAGGAAGAGCGAACCTACAAGGATCGTCGGCGCGCTCAACAGCGCGAATGTGTGCGAAACCGTCGAGAAGCTGAACGCGCAGCGGCCCAACCTGGTGCGGCCGATGGTGTGGGTCCATCGGCTTCGATGGATCCTCCACTCGCTGACGAAGAACGTGCCCGTCTAGAGCGTCAGCTGCAATAAAAGCGTGAGTGTGAACGTCGTCGCTGTGCGAAAATGACCGACGAAGATAGGGCCGCCGATGCCAAGCGTACACTAGTAGTTTTTGTCGTAAAGACAACAGCTTCGCTGGTCCTCCATCTTCACGTCAAGTTGATGGGCTGTACAATTTTTTCAAGAAGTGTTTCATATTCTCTTTAAGCCATCTCATTCAGCACTACGACTTTGTTATCTGGGAGGTGTTGCGCGGCGCCTTGTCCTGTCTGGCTTCGCGCCAGCTGTGCGCGTGACTTTTCCGAAAACGAAAGGGCTCGTTTTGACGAAAACCTGGTGGTATCTGTTAGTTTGTAAGCACCGGGGAGAGAAGGAGTGCTTGACGCGTGCCCATGTCACCGCTTCGAACCAATGTGAGCGTCACACGCGACTGCGGAAAAACGGAAGACACCACCGGGATTTCAACAAAACAATCGCTAACGAATTAAAAAAAAAAAAAGACGCGCCGATGGGTAAGCTGGTGAGCGCTGATGTGTCCGCTTCTCCACGTACCAGCTCCGGCCTTCCAACGTGCGTCCAGAACGTTCAGAACGACGAGAGCCAGGCCTGTTTTCTGATGCTAGGCGAGAAAAAAAAAGACAAGGGAGAGCTCTTGTCCTCGCCGCTGTTAGCGAGAGATGGCTTTTGTTTTTAGGATAACTCTCTGTGGCAATTTAGGGAAATGAAGTGCAGAGCGCGCGGATAGCTTTGATCGGTACTCATTGTGCGTGAGAGCTCGGGTTTGTGTAACATTGAAAATCAAGGGACGTTACGGTGACGACGACGATCGCTGCAACACTTTCGAGCGACGATCAGGTGTTACTCACAGCACTAGGCGAAATTTGTACCGCAGGTTCTCACGTCGTAACCTTCTTCGTAGTTGCTGGTCATAGCGTTTCTGGAGGGATATCGAGGCAGTGGCGTCACTAGGCTCAGTAATCCACCCCCCCCACCCTCCCGGCTCGTTGCCTACCGCGAACCCCGTGCTCAAGGTGTGCCGCACTGTGCGACAGTCCGTGCAGCCTGGCGTCCTCCAGCTCCGTGCTCTTGCTCTAGATTTATAATTGCCCAGGGTATATTCATATGCCAATTGAGGGGTAGAGGATCAGGCTGTCTTGGCCTTCTTTTTAAACTCTGCTTGTGGAACCTTTAGGAGGTACCAAAGCCTGGTCGCAATGCAAGAACGAACAGCAAGGATCTCATGCAGTGCGGCAGTTAAGTGTCTAGGTTTTGTAGTACAGGCAAGATGCTGAGGGTCTACATTCAGTACACAATTAGGTACTTCTCCGAACATCTTACGCTAAGTCTATCCTAAGTTATTGATCTTTTTCAATCACATCAATCCTCTGAAGAACACTTGGACGTCTTCTTAACCGTGTTATATTAACTTTTCTAGGGGAGAACGGCACATTCTCGTCGTCCCTTCACGGTTTCAGTCAAATCGCAGCTGCGAAACTGCCCTTGCCACGGTTACGCTTTAGATTAGTGAGATTATTGTTGTCGTGTGACGTATATAGTGTAGTACCAACCATCATTATGATGTTTTTAGAAGAGCATGTGACACCAGAACGAGGCCGAAAAAACATATGTGTCTCGTGGTGTTCGAAGGGTCCCATGATGTACTAAGTAGTCTCCTTTCTTTAATTATTTTATTTTAGAGCGCAGCTCTTAGAGCAACACCTCCTGGAAGAGAAGGCCGCAGTGGTCTCCTCATGACGTAGCAAAGGGAGGCAATCGGGGGCAAGCGTCGAAGCGAAGGCAACGCGCATGGATCGACCGTCGTAACGCAATTTTAGTCACATACGCGTGTCTTATTACCTATAATGAAAGCTGCACATAGCAACGGGGCTAGAAAACATTTTATTACACGGGAAAAATATTACACCGCTAAATAATCGGTACGAAATGGCACGAGGTAGGCGTATAAGGCGTCTGTAGGGCGTTTTCAGATAAGAACAAAAAAACATGCCCGGTAACCATTTTTAATTTTGATGAAAAAATATATTTTGCTGGCTTTATGCACAGAAGAATAAAACCAATCCTTGTTTTCAGAACAATTTTTTTTTTGTCTTTGCGAAGAATATTTGTAAGCACCCTCTTAGTCACGTTCGCGGTTTGCGTATCTCGCCCCGTTGACATTTCGGGCGGGTACCCCAAAAACTGTTCTGGCTACGGGTCTAGAAATATTCAGCGAAAAATGAGGCATATGAAGGATTGACAAAAAGTATTAATCACTGAGTATTAGGGTAGTTATTTCGAGAAAAACAATCGCAAACACGGCACATTGCGCGATAACGCTCTGGATTAAAGAATATTTTTCTTCGTGTCTATGAAAGCTAAGGTCTTCATACCTTGCCAGCGTGTTTCACTGTGTATAGCTCAACTTTTCATGAAGTATTGTTTTCCTGGATAGCGGGAGAAATTTGCAAGAATTGCTGACACAGAGGCATTTAACTAAAAATGCATTATTTTGAAAATCATTAAAAAAAGGGTCTTCTTTAATATTCTTTACACTCTGAAATTAACGTTTATAATATGTACTAACAGAGTCTGCAAAAACATAATGCAATATTTGTGTGGCTTTTAGGTTATAAAGCGAGAAATATAGCCAAATTGACGCTAATGCGGTTGCCACAAATGAGGCGTGCACATACCCGTTCTTCAAAATTTCGATATTATTAAAAAGCGTAAAAATGCTACGGTGTGGTCAGGGAAAGGCAAATTGACAGCACAGAGGTAGGAGGTAGTTTTGAAGGAAAATTTCCAAATACATGTTCATACAACCGACCCAATATGCCCGTGGGCCGGAGCGATCTATTTATTTATTTATTTATTTATTTATTTATTTATTTATTTACAATACCCTCAGGGCCATAAGGCGTTAGAGAGGGAGTGGGTGTGAAGTACAATGTTTGTTACTGCTTCTCGGAATCTGATGGGGTCCTGGATGGTGACGATGTCTTCGGAAGGTCATTCCAGTCCACAATTGCATCAGGAAGAGGGCGTGCTGATGTGCTGTGGAAAAACACTTTGGCCGGGCTATTTTATTGCAATGATCGAGTCTGGAGGAAAGATAAGCCGGTGGGGAAAAGAAGACTGATTTAGACATGGTGAGTAAAAGCTTTATGCAGAAGGCAGAGACGGAATATTTTTCGACGGGTGAAAAGCAATGGGAGAGAGAGATTTGATTTAATAGAGAGACACTGGAAAAACTGGAGAAATCAGATTGAATAAAACGCGCAGCACGGTTTTGAACAGATTCAATGTAGTCTGTTAATGTAGCGGATGATGAGGGTGCCAGATTTAAGATGCGTATTCTAATTAAACCGGACTAGGGCAAGATAGAAGACCGTTTTAGTTGAGAAGGGGCGGATCTGAAATTGCGACAGAGAAACCCAAGCTTTTGTTAGCGGAACTCACAACTGAATTAATATGGTTTTCCCAGGAGAGGATATGACTGTAGGTTGCTTATAATCTGCATGTGCATACAATGTAAGTTTGTTTAGCACCTCGAAGCAACATCCTAATTCAATGTTTTTGTGCACCATTTCGATTGAATGTTTCCTCTTCAACATTCTAACTGGGTGTTCCTATGCAACCTTGTCTAAATGCAACACTTAAATTTAAAACATCCTAATTTAATGTTTCTGTGCCAGCTTGCTCTGATCAAGTCCCACTTAACCAAGCACTTAATATATTTCCACTGGCCCAAGCGAAGGCAAATGACTTTTAGTCTAAATCTGCTAAAATTGCTGAGCTATCACCATAGCGACAGACTATAAAGTGCTGCTATTGTTACACTATGGGTGTTAGTGCTGTCAGTCTGAAGCTGTTGTAGCCTAAAGAGTGAGGGTGTAGGTAAGGTAATACACTGACATTATTAGAAAACTTGACATTGTCAAGTACCTATAAGCACAGAAGTCTCAAATGCAGCTTGCTTGAAACAGGAACAAATAATTTTTTTGACCTTGTCTACTCTCCCATACCAGCTTCACTAGCATTGTCTTAATGGCTTGTTGGTCACTTTTGGGAAATGATAATGCAAGAAGTACTTAATAGCAAACTGAAAAGGGGCGAATGGATGTCATACTTCAAATAAGACGTACATTGGGTAAATGTGCTTCAAATAAACTGCACTCGTGAAGTGAGATTGCCTCCTGCTTTTTTTTTTTTTGCTTTTTCACAAAGTGGATGAGTGATTACATGACTGACTCAGTCATGGTTCATTTTAATGGTGCGAAAATTGTCTATCTATAATCTAAAACCAGTTGGGAAATTTGGGATGAGGCTCTGCTAGAGGTGGTGCTGTCGTGTATATTTAGGTAAGTTGTGCCTATGAACTACTTGTGTAATAAAACCTCTCGAGTGTGGGGTAAAAGAACTGTAAAAACTTAAAGTAAAAGAAAAAAAAACTTGGCAAATGGGAGCATTTTGAATTCAGCTAAACTGAGTTTGAGACTGCTCACCTGCACACTTGTCCCTTCATAAAACACTGTGTGTGGTGACTGTAGATTGATACAACTGAAAACCATATTGACAAGCAATAGAAACTGGATGTGATCCTTTTTGCCTTAATTGTAGGTTTCTTTCCATCGTGGGGTTTTCTTAAATATAAAATTGAATAGGTTGGAGAATTCGTCCTTTATCAATGGAAACCAAGCTTTGGCATGCTGTTTATTTGTAAATTGTTCACCACCATTTCACTGGATGCCACCACATTCCTGGGTCTTAATCCTGGGTTATGTACAGGTGCAGCAGATTTTTATTTCGCCACACATACTTCCCGGGGAGCATTTTTTGCTCCTACCACTCGTAATTATTGTTGACCATTGCGAGCCATTAACTAATGCACGGTCCTCTGAACCACGCATTGTAACTGGTGTACCTTAGGGGCCAGCTTACGTGACCTCCGAATTTTATTTTGGGCAGGTCACGGAAGGACCACTCGCTCTTCCTGGTGAAGATGCCGCCGAGGGAAGCTCTCCAGAAGTCCTTCTGATGAGCTGGACATCTTCAACGAGCGCTCCAGATACAACATTGTCTCCGTGAGTGTCGCCCTCAGCCGACGCAGTTCGTTTCACTTTAAAGCTAGCTCCTGGAATGCATCTCTGACTAGTTTGTTTGCAGCGTCTTCGTTTCCGGTCCTTCGAAGTTTGGCTGATGACGTCGCAACTGTGTCTTGCTGTTGCCTACCACGGTCCCAATGGTGGCGCAGCGGCACAGGTGGATTTGGCAGACGCCTGTTCTGCTGTAGCTCGTTCTGCAGCCATAGAGTCTATGGAAACCAACTGTTGGTCGGTGGAAACACAGACCTCTTTCTCTCTCTTTCCCACCGCTCCAGTGCAGAGAAATAGGGGCAGCAAAGTGGGCCAGGAACTGCACGTTCGTAGAAAAATCTAGTAGGCGCGGAGTCGTTTCACGGTCAGATTGTGCGCGGCGGCATTCCAGGAAAAACGATGCAATGCGCTCCAAAGAAGAGGTGCATGGATGTAGAAGTCCTTTATGCATACACAAGTCCTCGCCCCGTGTCACACTGCAAATCATTCGGATAGCAGGTGCTGCTCGTTAGAAACCCCACCAGCGGCTATCGCACTGCACCTTCTTTGCCTGACAGAAAGTCTAATCCAGGCGATTTTTATCAGAGAATGTAGTATTTTATCGGCCAATTTTCATGGAGATCTGTAGCGTTTTATTGTAACGGCCGGCTGTAACGTAAAACCAACGCAGAGAGGTGTCATGCCCATAGGGTTCCATATGAAAACACTTCAGTCTGTGGCAGGATTTGAACTCGCCAGCTTGAGATTGTGAGCAGAGTGCTTCACCAACTGAGCTATCCAGGGTCGCTGGTTGCTAGCACGCAAAAACAAACCCACTGGAGTGGCGCGCAAAAACGCTAGTCGCGCACTTTTCTGCTTTTCGTGTCATGCTGCACTGTCTCACGGCGTGTCTCAGAAATGGGAGCGAATCTTCGGTAGGCAGGGCCGTTTGGACGCCCTTCTCTTCTTCTACCGTAGCCGTGGCTCCTATGAAGCAGACGGCTGCAAAACTTGCGCGTGCTTATCGGGAACGTAAGAAATGGCGGCAGCATCGGGAGGAGCCTTCACTGGAAGTCCCGCAGACGGACGCTAATAAGTGGAAGGCCTATCACACATTCCGCGCTTACGAGTCCTCGTCGGCGTCGCGAAGCTCGTATAATTTTTTCCAGTTACTAAATTAGTGATTTTATTGTTACTTATTTGTGTGTTGCTTGTCCGTGTTATTCATATGAATCGTAGTTATTGATGCATTGTTTGTCCTTGTTAGCCCTTTGAGTGCCAGAATTGCTTTCCCCGCACACCGAAAGTAAACTTTTGTCTCGGTAACGCTGCTTTTTAAACTGTTTATTTGTAAAATACAAACTATTTTATAGACACAATGTTGAGTGATGCCTCCATACCTCCAGGCACGTATCCAGGGGAGGCCCATGGGGCCCGGGCCCCCCCAAAATCTTCCATTTGCTGGGACCTCCTCTCCCCCTCCCCCTCATACAGCATTTTGTCATGGGCGGGCCCCCCCGAAACAAAATCCTGGCTACGTGCCTGCCTCCAACCCACGAAATTTTTCTCATATTTTACTTTTCGAGATGTGGTACTGTGCAGTGGCACCTTGACCTACCACCCTGCGGCCACCCTTTTGAGCCGCCTCGCTCGGCTTTTGTTTATTCGTTTCTTATTTTGATAATTGCTGAATACCGAGTTCATTGGTAATTTCTAGATCTCGGTATCCGCCACCAAGCGCAAGGTTGAACAACCTTATATTTGCTGCACTGTAGCAACAAAGAATACCAAAACACAAGTTGCCCAAACAAAAAGAAAACGGGCATGCTAACGAAAAGTGATGCCTCAAGATAAAACAATTCATGTGATCGCTTGTTCGCACGTGCCGCTAGGCATAAAAATAAATGGCAGCCCAGTTGGAAGGGGCGGGGAGCAGACCGAAACTGCACAAGACGCGTCCACCGAGGATACTCGAGCGTGGCGTTCAAAGGATCAATGATTTCATTGTCATCTATTGACAAATTAGTTGTCCCTTTAATTGATTTGATAGTTGGAGATTGATTGTCTGCATAAACCGATGCCTCGACGGTTTGACCGCAGCGCTTCCTGGAGAGCCCATACGTGACGACAATGGACAGCTTTGCCAAGATGACGCAGTACGTGACGGGGGTGTCTGGGCCGTCCCAGAACTACCACCTGTACAGCAGCGATGCGGAGGACTTCCAGCAGCCGGACAGCTTCACGGAACTCGAGATCAGCGAGCACGGTGGCGAGCCCGGCTTCGAGGTCGTTGTCAGGGTTGGTGTCTCTTGCAGATCCTCGTTCGGGGTTCAAAAACAGCAATTTTATAACTTTTTTTTTTTTTTTTTTTTTTAATTAAACTTAATAAAACAGCACAAGCATGTCCAGATCTTTTTTCTTTTTTTTTTTTGCATTCTTAAATATTGGATATTTTGCTTACTTGGTAGTAGATTAGTTTTCCGGATAATCATAGTTAATCCGCTTTTGTTCCGAGAAACAATAGTGAAAAATCTATTTTTAAAAGATTGTGAATGTGGCCAGATGCTACAACTTGAAGAATGCAGTGTTGGAAGCTATTTTTAGAGTGAACCATTATTAATGACTTTACAGCACATTGAAGTTCAATGTTCAATGTGTGAGTCTACCAAGCAACAAACGACAGTTTGGGTTAAAATTTTTTTTATACCTGTATTGAAAAATATGCTTTCAACATTCTATGTTTTGCACATTTAGCTACATGTTGCTAAAGAAAAGTTATTCTGTGTGCCCTAGATGCTAAGATATCCCCCTGAAAATTTGCAGAAGAGTCCAAATAGTAGCGTGTTCTGAGAAAGTTGTTTTCGCATCAACTTCAATGCAATATCAGCTCGCATAGATATATTAAAGTGATATTATGTGCTCAAATATTATCTTTCAAAATAAGAAACTCGGCAGATCAGAATAAAAATAGCTCTTAATTTCAAAATCATAATTTAAAAAAAAGTCTTTTAGGGTTTTTTGTTTCCAAAAATTGATATGTCCCTTAAAGTTTGGCGTGCGTTACTAGTCTCGAATTTGTTAATTCTAAAGTACATGCTTTTTTTTTTTTTGAGAAGTAGAAGTTTGAGGGGGCATTGCACACATTGGCCAATCTCTAAGGCAGGTGTTTTCGAAACTTTCCTTTCTCAAAGATCCCCCATCCGGCTCGACTGAATGCTGAGAAACCCCGGCCGTAAAACATGATGTAAAACAATAAAGCAATACAGAAGCCTATGGACCTTGTACACAATAAGGTGCATAGTTTGGCTCATAGTTATGCATCAATGGATGGCTCGAATCTTCTAAAAAGATAAAAGATGAAGACGAAATCGGTGCTGTTGCTAAGTTGAATTTCGGCAAAATGCGTTGGCATATAGCGGGAGGGCTCCAACTCTGGGAAGGATGGGAGTTCCAACCTCGCAGCGGTTTGCATACTGTTGTCTTGGAGAGCCATTCTGTTCTTTCGGTTGTCGGCGGTTTCAGATGCAGCCGCCACTGCTTCCCCCGATCGCCGCCTGCGGTCTGCATACCTGTTCGCTCTGCGTTTGCAAAATGTAGATCTTGCACCCCTGAACTCCTGAGAGTGTTCTGGGAACCCAATTTGAGAGCCCACATTAGAATCAGCATGTCATACAAACTCTACTTGCCACATTCTTGCCCACTTGCTTGGGGCTTTGCTACGACTATTGCACCAATGATTACATTGATTTGAGTGACCTAAAAGTGCCGCTCTACATTAAAATTGAGGTCACAATTACCTGCGATGTATGTGCTTGAGAGAAAGCTGTCTGGAACCCTCAAGTGTGGCAGCCAATTCTTGCTAAGACACTTAGCCCCACAGAAGATTAATAAGCTTCAACTCTCGACTTCATACCGTGGGCACACAGGAAGTGCAGTTCTTATGTATGTGTGCTGATCTGATGCTCCCAGTAGACTGAGGCACTCGCGAGTCATGCCCGCTGGACCTCATGGACAGCGAGCAGCTTTCGAGCTTTGAAGGCATGCAATTAACCTTTATTTGCGGTGCTCTGCCGTCTGTTTGTCTGGTTGCAGACTCTTCCGAAGAGGCCCGATGTGAAGCGCAAGCGACCCCTTGGGCCATGATTGAGTGGGCCCTGTCCTACGACAACGAAGGGCGGGTGATGCACGAGCAGGAGCTGAGGGAGCGCATCTTCAGAGGGGTGAGGCCCATCTGCACTCTGCCAGGGAGTGGCTCGATCACTTGGAGCTGGGGTCTCCAAACCTTTTTGGCTAAGGGTCGGATCAGGCATTTGTTTTGCGCATTCGGTGTGCGTCGTGGCGCCGTTTTTAACTGCAAGCATCTTGTGCCGGTAGCAGCGGGTCTTCTGGAAGCAGGCCGAGGGCTGGGCTTCTTTGGAAGGACTGCGGCCAGCCACATGCCGGTCGAAAGACTTCCGCGGGCCGGGCTTTGGAGACCTCTGACATAAAGAAACTCTGAAGTCTCCGTAAAAGCATTTTTAAGTGCGTAGATAGGACACATAAGCCACAAAATTACCTTTTCCATCGAAAAATTGTTTTAGCACGATAGTTGTGGTGCGAGATTTGCGTTTGTGCGACTCCAGAACACCTTTCTATATCTAAGTAGACGGCTCGAAGTAGGAGCTTGTTTTGGAATTGTTCAAAACTCGAAACATGTCTCGCAATGTAAATACTGCACTCTTTCTTTTCTTGGGGGAGGGGGAGGGGGGAGGAGTTTCCTTGATTGCGTCCCTGTCCACAGACTTAAAAGATTTTTTGGGGGTTCAGAATCTCTTTAGGTCACTCCTTTGCTGTATGGCAATTGATTGATTGATTGACTGCTTGGCTGGCTATGGATCAGCTGGTTGATCGATTAACTTGCTGACTGAAAATTAATTGGTTGACAGATTGACTGGCTGACTAATGTGCTTACCAGCTGACTACTAACTTAATTGTAACAAGCACATTAGTTAGAGGTTAGGCAAAACAGAGGGAGAAAAACATGACTCATTCTTTCATTGTATGTAGGTTCTTGGCATAAATACCTACTGAACACTGCTTACTTGATTGAGTAATCTGGTGACTGGTTATTACTTGCTTCATTGACATACAACTGACTGGTTTATTGACTGACTAACTTGCCACTCAATATGCTGATCAATGAACTGATTGAGTGGTTAAGGGAGGACTACTACCCAGGAAGGCAAACATTTTTACTGTTAACCTTATTTGTATGAAAATTGCAGGGCATATTTACAGCTGAGAAAGAGGATGACATGTAAAGTTTAAAGTTTATATGTTTGTCCTTCAGAGTTATGTAAAAGTGCATCAAACAGACTTGTATAAAAAAGGTAATTATAATAGCCAGTTCTTTTTGTGAAACATACCATAATAATCATGACACGTGGTTATGAAAATAATTTTAAAAAATTGTATAATTTTTCATACAAAATAAAAATGTTAATTTTTTTATATTTTTTGCATTCATAATTAGGTTGAAGGTATTGTAGCTTTTCATAACAAGACCATGAAAATGCAGAAAGTAAGCTCGTGGCCAAGTCCCTTACAAGGTTTCACATCAATTCATTATGTGAGATAACTTAGCTTGAAAGTTAAGAAAGCTGTACTTCAGATGGTGCCAGCATGTCGGAAATAATTTATTCCGGAAAAAATACTTCGGTTACACGTGTGAAACTTTTTGTTGGCATTCATCAGGATATTGGAAAGCTAATAAAACCACTCAATAGAAATGTGACTTTTAAAAAAGAATGGCAATTCTATTTAGGTGTCCCCCCTCTCAACAACCGTTTCATTAATTAAGTTGATAACAACCATTTGATTGATTGGTTTATTTGCTAATGAGCACTCGATTGTTCCTAGGTTTATAAAAGAAAAGCTGCGGGGCCGCCAGCTTGACCTTGACGGGTTGCGTATCCTTGGCGTAGTTGACACGCAATTAGTTCTAGTTGTATGCATATTCACTGTTGTGTGTCGTGCTTTGGCTGGTCCAGGGAGTGGAGCCCGAACTGAGGAAAGAAGTGTGGACCTTCCTCCTCGACTACTACAGCTTTGAGTCGACCTACAAGGAGAGGGAGGCACGACGGAAGTCGCTCAAGTAAGTCTTTAGAGTGTGTGAACTTGTACGACAGACCAACTTCTTTGTTCACTTGCACTGAAAGGTGAGAACTGGGCTGTGGTAGAAGGGTTTCACCTTGTGCGCAGATGCTGTGCATGGAAGCGGAATAGCAGGAACATTGTGTGCTTAACCCTTTGACGGTCGTCACCGTGCATGTACGGTGGCAATTACACGTTTGAAAATGTCTGCCTAAATGCGAAACAGTTCAGACCATGAGAGATGTTGCTATTTGTTTTGTCTTTGGTGAACTATAAATGTATTAACGCGGTGTCCTGCTTTTCTGCGTATATTTATCGTTCTGAAATTAGACGCTCTGCAAACGTGATAAAGGCGAGATGGTCGCTGCTTCGGCGTGTCGCCTGCTCTGGTGGTAGTGGCAGTGGAGCACCGTCTCTTTCGATTCAGACTTTTAAAGCCTCTTCGGAATTGAATTCAGAGCTTGATAATGTGGAGGCTTGGGCTAGTTAATAATTCATGCTTGGATGGAACAGCGCAGATATACAGTTACACTCACAGGCACACAAGAAGGAAGCAGACTCGCAGCGCTGACTAACAACAACTCAGTGATATATTTCTTCTTCCTCAAATCGTCGTCATCTTCTTCTCCTTAACCGTTAAAGAGAACATTTAAAATTTTTAAATACCAGAAACACCACTTTGTTGCGTGAGGAGAGATAGCTCACGGTTGGCTGTTGCACATTCGACGGCATCCCTTAGCTTCTGTGCCGAATCGCAGAAAAGGGGTATGTCGTAGTCTGATCCCACTTTTACTACAGAAATCAACCGTGCTTCATTGTGATCTGGTATTTATTTTAAAATTCTTAGAGCCCACAGATCGAGTTATGACCATAAAGCTTTTCAGTGCCCCTTGAACAGAGTTGTGCAGTCAGACGGGAAGCTAACTACACCACTCCCCATAAAGTGTCTCTACCAACTTCTCAGCTCACTTTCTAAGTTATGCTGTTGTGAAACGGTTAAGCACTAGGACTATTGAGCGACTCATTCGTATGCTTCTCTTACGAAACTGTGGTGCAGGTTATGCAACTTGGATGATTTAATATAAAGCCCCTGAAACTAGAAGAGGTCGCATACGAGGTGGAGCTATGTTGTGTATCAAGCTGCTGCCGAAACCAACTGTGTGGCACAAGCCATGCTCTCGAGCTGGGAAATTCGTGGGCAGTATGCCATGCCATTCGGGGCTTGACTGGACGCCTTACTGTACCTGCCATTACAGTTTAATTTGAATAAATACCCATTGCACCTATGAAGTTATTAGATATTTGCCCGGGTGTACAGAGCACAACACAGTTAGCACGGCCGGGTGATATTCACTTTTTTCTGCTTTTCTTTAAGAATTTAAGGGCTGTTGTTAGAACAAGTGCTCATTCTGGATGTTGAAACAGGAAAACTGCCAATACCCTGTCGAAGTAAAATTTGAAAAAAAACGCGCATTGTGTTTGTGCCAGCTCTGCCGTGTAGTGTGTCTACAAAACTTTCCCTGGACACTTTTTTTTTTCAAAGTATTTGGTGAATTTTGGGTTGACCGAGTTACCTATTAGCAGTGTGCATATTTATTACGGTCTGTCGAGACCTTTCTGGCTACCCTCCCACACAGCACACGGAGATCCAGTTGCGGCGATTTACGGATTCAACAATGTAATAACCCTTTTTGTAATGCTTTTACTAAAGTTGCCATGTTGGGTTTGAGGATTTGCTCAATTTGTGGAAGTGTGGCCTTGAATTTTGATGTACTGTATTAAGTTTTTTTTCTTTCGTAACTGGGGTTTCGCGGTTCGAACAGGGATGACTATTACCGCATGAAGCTGCAGTGGAAGTCGTTCAGCGAGGATCAAGAATCGAGGTTTGCGGACTTCCGTGAGAGGAAGAACCTTGTTGGTGAGTGAAACCCTCGTTTGCAATTGGTGCGTTTGAATCTGTGATAGGGTCTGTCAAAGACCAGTCTTGCAATGTTAGAGTTGAATGGATCAGACGCAGAAACTTCAGTGCTAAAGGCACTCAGACACTGGCTCCTTATTGAAGGGGGACTAATCAAATTCATCATATGACGGTTCGATTTGATTACCTAGTAGCAGTAACCAGTAACAGTAACGAGTAGTGGCAGTAACAAGCAGTAGTAACATGTACTGTAAAATCTCCGAGTGGAGCACTGATAAGTGGAACGTCGTAGACGAGTGAAACTCGGCTGAATGTTTATTTTGTTTACCACGTTCTGGTAGTCAATTCATCTTTTGATTACTGGCGATTCTGCTAAATAGAACAGTTTTCCTGGTCCTGTGTTGCATACCACACTGAGAAGTTCTTTGGCATGGTTGCTCTTTTTCGTTTTTTTAATAGGGCATCTCAAATATAGTTCACAGCAAGTTAAATAAATGAAACAAATTGACCTAAGTGGTAGCCTCTGGGCCATTTCAAACCAAAAGTTTTATGCTAATGTGCAGAAATGTTTTTTTTTTGTTTTGTTTTCTTTGCTGCATCTTTGTTATGTGTATGGTTATGTAAGCTAGTGTTGAAGGTCAGTGAAGAATTCGTTAAAACCCTGAGCTTTTTTGTGTTACATTATGTTTCCTTTTATTTTAGCGAATAAAAAATTAGCTTTGAATGAAACTAGTTACCTGGTGGAGGTCAATCCATCCCATTCCCTATGTTCATTGTATGCAACTAAATGTATCCCTAAATTTATTGCACCCTGCAACAGGTTCAGTCAGTTTTTCCAATAATCTTTCTTGGCCCCTGCCTCTGGAGAGGAGTAACTTTTGTTTTAATGCGAATAGCATTCTTTGGATACTTCACGCCCTTTTCGCCTATGTATCTATCTATCTATCTGGCTATCTAACCTCTTACGCCGCGGGTCGATAAATAAATAAAAAAGACCGGCGCCGGCTGGGATTCGAACCGTTGACCCTTTGATCAGCAGGCAGACGCGCTAACCACAGAGCTATGAAGGCAGTCATTCAACGCACTCTAAACGGTTGTTTATATCTTTACCATAGGACGCGCTTTACAGCGCTGTCACAGCTACCGGTGCAGCGCGTTCCATGCACGAGGCTCATCTCGCTCTCGCAGGCTGAGCACGGCCGCTAGCTCACCCTCTCCCGCGCTCGGGAGAGGGTGATGTAGCGGCCGTGCTCAGCCTCACGAAGAGCGGAATGAGCCCTCGTGCATGGAACGCGCGCGCACCGGTAGCTGTGACAGCGCTGTAAGCGCGTCCTATGGTAAAGATATAAACAACCGTTTAGAGTACCGTTGGTTGAGACTAGCTGAGACGCCAGAAAGTCTGGTCGGTACCATTTTGAGTGTTTGTGCGTATGGCGCATGCTTTGCTCGCCTTCCTAAGTGACACAAACGCACGTGCTGGGCTGCGGAGATCGTGCGCAGGGCTGTGAAAGTGTCAACAACTTTAGAATCGCCTCCAAGAGTGGGCTGGCGTATCTAGAGTGTGCCGGTCACCTGACGAACGCGCATAACTCCGCACCGTTTGATGCTATTCGCATTAACGTAGATAATCATTCCCAAAGGATGGGTTCTGCTGATTTTTTGTAACATCTCTTTTTTTGGTTTGTGCACATGCTTCTATTTGTGTGTTTTCTTGAATATGCCTGTTATGCTGTTCTCATTGAGCAGCGGTAGCAAAACTAACTGGTTTTCTCGAGCTTAAAGGCATGCCCTTTCTGTTCCCCTGGTGGCAAATGCAGAGAAGGACGTCAGCCGGACGGACCGTGCCCACGCATTCTTCCAGGGCGAAAACAACAGCAACGTGGAGATGCTCTATGACATCCTCATGACCTACTGCATGTACAACTTTGATCTCGGTAAGACCGGTCATCGCCTGCCATTATACTTTGCGAAATGTTTCACAATGAGGGAACGTCATATTCTGAAGTAGTAGCCGGTAGCAAAGTGTCCGATCTAGGGCCCGGGGTTCCTCCGACTTCTCAATCTCGAGGAACACTTATCCGCCTTGAATGACAACTGAGAAACCCCTGCCCTCTTTGGCATTGTCACACTTATGCACTACAGAAGTCTACAGGCTTTTGCTAGTAATAATGCACACACTAAGCTGCATTTGGCTCATAACTCTGCACCAGTGCACGGCTCACAGATGGTAAAACAATGCTTAAAGGGGAGCACTGGTTTTGCAGCTTTTTCCCCTTAACTTTATACCAAACCCAATAAAACTGATTTGTTAAATTTCGATTGTAGATTACTTTTCGAGATAATTGTAGCTCGCCCACCTATGTTTGCAGAAACAGTAGGGAAAAGAATATGTTTAAAAAAATCAGATTTCAACACATGGCTACATACTGCAAAGTATGAAGAATACAATGTTGGAAGTACATTTCAGATAGAACCATTTTTATTAATTTTATAACAGATTGAAGTTCAGTGTTCAATGTATGGCTACCAAGCAATCAAACAGTAGTTCAGTGTAAAAATTTTCTAAACCTGTATTGAAGAATCAGCTCTCAACATGTATGCTTTGCACATTGAGCTACACGTCGTAAAAATTTATATTTCTATCTGCCCTAGATGCTGAGATATTCCTTCTCAAAAATTTTGAATGTGTCCAAAATTTGTGTTTTGAAGCAGCGCTGTTTTTTGGCATCCTCTTCAATTAAATGTTAGCCGGCATAGATATTAGAAATTTATATTTTGGCTCAAATATTTATTCGCAAAATTAGATAAATGGCAGATTTGAAAATTGCTATTTCCAAGGAGACAATGTTTTCTGGACTTTCTGGCCCCAAAGGCCCGTTCTCCCCTTAAACTTTACAAGGGGGGGGTGAAGATCGAGAGAATTTTGAGTGTTCAGGGAACCCGGGAGGGCATCCCCGGATTCGTGTGAACCCAGTTTCAGAACGCGTAATCTAGGCTGGCAGTGGAGAGTGATACTGCTTCCATTTTAATGAAAAAATGCAGTTCTTGAATAGACTGCTAAAACTATAAGGCGAAGGTTATATTACCGAGAAAATTAGCATTGAAGGGGAGGGCTGGAGACAATCCTTTTTGTGACTCGTTTAGGAACAAAGGTTATATGGGTGACAGTCCTTATATCTGGCCTCCTGGCATTTCTGAAATAATAGCTACTACACAGTAATGGTAGCCGTTGCTCACATTCCGAATACCTCGTAGAGCCTTCTACAATACGTACGAGGATTGTTCAAGAAGCATCCGACCGGAAATTTTTCTGCAGAATCTGGTGGACTACTATTGGTATTTTCGTGATAGGGAGGTGGAGAGTAGCTTCATTTGCTTGCATAAATGTTTTCATGTCCGTAGAAAGCGTCGGTCGCTGGTGGCTGGCCTGTGAGTAAGAAAGCGTATTCGACGTTTGTCGGATTTCATCTTCCTAGAAGCAATGGAGACTCGAAAAAAGATGCGGCACCAAATTTTACGTCAATCTTGGCGATACTTGAGTGGAAACCATTCAAAAAATTCGGCAGGCTTTCGGCACGATTTTTGGCATTTATACAAATTAAGGAGTGATACTCCGTTCTAAAAGTGGTAGTCCAAAAATGCTTCCCCCAATGGCAGGACCACTGGGAGAAGTTTGTGTGTTACCAAGGAGAGTATATTTTGCAGGGGATTCAAATTTCAAACCTCCAAGTAACTAAAAAAAATTTCCCAGCCAAAGGTTGAATGTTTTTTTGACAGCCCTTGTAAGTGGTTTTAGAACGCTAGTTTTAGTTGCTGCTATACCCTGTGGCAACACGAGGTGGGGAATGGGATAATAATTTATGTAGAAACATTTTGACAATGGATGGTAGTGCAGAGAACCTGTCATTACAGGTATATTCCTAAAGATATCAAATTTTTCGTTCAAATAAACTGTTAAAGACAGAAACGCATTCCGCACATCGTTGGATAATGGTAGCCGCCCACCTTTACTCTTCATAGATGGGAAACGTCAAATTCTTGAAGCTGCGATTTCAATAATTAGGGACCAGTGTATGTGCAGTGTGGCAAGGACTGGACTAGCTTTTTTATGTTTGTCGCACAACACATGGTGCTCACGTTTAGTACAAAGAACTTCACGGACCATAGAACTTTGAACCTTCCTCTACCCAGCAATGCACTGAATGTGTTTCTGTCATTTAGTTTGTTTAAAATAACACTTTTAATAGTAGTGCTTTACTTTACTACCCCCGTGTAAATCTTATAACAGTCTCTTAATTTTCAATTCAAAATTCTGCATATACCCCATGTTGATCATGCAGGGGTAACATACTCGGGTCATGTGGTAGTTGACTGATCCTCAGCTTTCTGCTTTGTCTTACATGAGAGGAAGCTTAGATGAAAAATGTAAGGAAGTTAAAATCTCGGTGATGGTCCTTTGTTGGGTGATGTCTGTCGCCCCTCCAGAGGTATAGGCATGTGCAAACACAGTTGGCTCTTAATTGTTTGGATCTCCCGGGGACAGCAAAATGCTTCAAATTAAGTGTACTTCGAGTTAAAAGTACACGCTCAAACCATTTTTTGTTTATTCACTACTCGCAGGAAGAAGTTGATTTTTGCTTGCCTCTGTTAACGAAGACGCGCTGTATTAACTATGCTCTGCAAATTGCAAACCTTTCTTAAAGTTCCTTTCGCAGTCTTTTTTTTTTAAAAAAAAGAAAGAAATGTACTTTGTGGTGTTATAAGCAGTTTCCACATCAACAGCGCTTGGCACGGAAAGCGACATAATCGTTCATAGGTCTAACCACTTTCACTCTGTCATTGTCCGAAAGCAGACTACAAGCCACGACGTGTTTGTTGACATCAATATATTCGATGGACAAATCATCTCCAAGGCTGGGTAATGCCTCAAACCAAGCTTCATTGGCCGTATGCGCCGTGCGGCCGCGCTCGCTTCTTTAAACTTGTGGGAACGACACAATAATGCATGCTCACGCAGCCATGCTGGCTTGGCTTGGAGTGGCTAGGCCACTTGAGTGGCTAGGCCGCTTAACTGGCTTGACCACCTGGCGACTTAGTCGCAGGCAACGCCAATTCCTTCTTTTCCCGACCACGCACGTGATAGATAAAAGCGATCAAGTGTGGACAGGTGTGATCTAAGCTTGGTCAAAATAATTGCGAGGCTTTTTTTATACTCCCAGAGTTGCCGCACTTCTCGGGCGTGTAGGAAACTTCTTTTTATTAACGAGTTCCAGAGGTTAAATTTTGATTTACCGTGCATGTTTTCCCATAGACTTGTGTAATTGCCATGATCGCACCCCTGCTTCAAACTAACTGAAAATTTTAATAAAGCGACTGAATTACCGAGCGTCAACTGTAGTGGATTTTGAGTTCGAAGCAAATTTGAAGCAAATAGTAGTTTTGGTAGAATATTTTCTAATTAAATATTGAAGAGTTTTCCTAAGCTTTTCACTAGTGTTGGTTAAACGAAAACCCAGCTGAAGTGGTGGAAGATGTCCCCAAGCTTTAACTTCTTCGTTTCTAAGCTAAGTGAATTTTAATCTGAAATATATTTATCGACTGTGGCCCCAGAAAGTTCAATACCTACATTGGGATGGCAAGTAAACGATGGATTTGACAAAATTAGACCTACACAATATCCCGAAAGGTGCCCCACCCCCAAATCATAACCCACCTCTATTTTGATATGATTTGCTAGTTTTTTTCTCAAAACACCGAACGATAGCCCCCTTTTAGTAATTGCAGTGACCCGGCCAAGGGTCATTCCGGTCGAAATGGGGTTAGTTAGCTACGGCGGGAGATAAGCAAGCATTGCTGACTGGGTAGGTCTATGCTGTGTTGCCTTTCAATGTAAAAACAAGTTTGGCAAGTCTGAAAACACAAAAATAGCATTTTTAAAAATTTTTCTTAATCACACACGAAAAGTTGGCCGACTCTAATTTTTACTCGATTTGCTCTCGCTCTTGGGTGGGCTATCTCTCGGGACGTTACGGTATACAGATGCACAGCTATACCTGATGGAGGTTTTTAAAACCTTCTTGCTGTGTGCAAATATCCTTCCTTCAATCTTGAATTTGAAGGAAAATAGACAATCGTAAATGATGAACGCAGGTTGTCAGAACATCTCTGCCTAACCTATGCCCCGACTGGTTTGAGCTACTCGAAGTTTGCACAATAGTGCATAGTTACATGCCCTTGTCAAACTGACCCTTTTAAACCTTTTTTTTTCTCACGAACAATAGAAAAGTGGAGCAGTCTTCATGAAGTACATGTTAGTTCACCTTCAGTAGAATCGTTCCTGAAAACATTAGAAGGCCGACTATGAAAAGTTCACTACCGTAAAATCCCGTAAGGGCGCCCTCCCCCGAGAGATCGCCCATCCCGTTTTTCTGGCTAAATATCTGTAACATAAAAATTCCGAAACATCGCCCACCCCCGATTCCCGTTGGACGTCAAGCGATGTCCGACGGGAATCGCGCATCAACAGCGCGATCGGCAGGTAACGTTGTGTCCGAGAAGCGAGTTCATAGCGGGTTCCCGCATTTCTGTCTGCGATCTCCGCGTGATATCGGCTCGCGTAACACGCTAGTTGTTCCCGCGTGTATATTGCATCGTGAAATGCGATTCTGTTGCGTCCGCAATCTGGGTATTTGTTTCTGTGACATGCGAGTTTGTAGCGTATTCCCGTGTTTTTGTCCGCGATCTGCGCGCGCGATATCGGTTTCCGTGACAAGCAAGATTGTAGCGGGTTCCCGCGTGTTTATTGCGCCATGAAACTTGAATCTGCTGCGTCCGCGATTTGCGATATACGTTCCCGTGAGATGCGAGTCCTCGGCGGGTTTCCGCGAGCCCTTCGCACAGTGAACCACGAATCTGCTGCGTCGGCCACTCGCGGTATCCTTTCCCGTGACACAGGAGTTTGTAGCGAATTCCCGCGTGTTTATCGCATCGTGAAACGCGAATTTGCCGTGTCCGCGATCTGCGGTATCAGTTCCCGCGTCACGTGGTTTATAGCGGGTGCCCCGGCGCTTATCATTAATTTTTGATAAAGGTTTGCTGTGGCATCCCCAAAGATAGCCCACCCCACGTTTCTCACCATTTATCTCTTCATTTTGGGTGGGCGTCCTTACGGGATTTTACGGTATGTGTATATTGTTTTTTGTTGTTGGATTTCTGTACTACTATTGTGTTTGTGCTCTGTTTAGTTATACTTGTGTTTAGCTTTTCGTGCATTAAAATGTATACCCCTCCTGCCACAATCACAACCTCCAAAAGGAGGTCAGCAGTATTTATGAATAAATAAAAAAATTATACGGCAGTTCAATTTTGAAAAGCCACAGTTTAATTTTGAAAATTTTACTGAAACGGAGATAGTATCAATATTCATAAAGTCTCCATTTCTTTGGAAATACATGAGGCATGCATGCGCATCATCCTACTTGAAAAGTGTTCTCGTAAGCACGCGACTGTGATATTTATGCTTTTTGAAGTGTTGATTGCAACAGGTCAGCCCCGTTGATCACGCGCACTTCTAATCGAGCACCGGTGCGCTGCGGAGAGGCAACACCCATGGAGCTCCCTTTCGCGGGTATTGCTTCTCCGCAGTGCATCGGTGCTTGAGGAGAAGCGCACTCAAGGGGGCTAATCCGTCGCGATTGACATTTCGAAAAGTAGGAATATTGTAGTTAATTTCGAAGCGAATATTGAATAGTGCGTTGTTCAAAACTGCTACTCAAAAGCTCAAATATTTGCACAAATTTTGAATGCTTAAAATCTAAAATTGGAAGCTTTTCGGATGTTGCAAACATACAGATTGTGCACACAATGTTAAATTGCCGTGCATTTTGTCACGTCATTTGTGCACGGTTGCAGGCTATGTGCAGGGCATGAGTGACCTCCTCTCCCCCATCCTGATTGTCATGGAGAATGAGGCGGACGCCTTCTGGTGCTTTGTCGGGTTTCTCAAGCGAGTGGTGAGTCCCTCGTTTGACCTCGGCCGAATTGCCGCATTTTCTGGAGCATAGTCCGCAGGGGAAATTTTGGCCGGAAAAGAGTGTTTTTTTCGGATTGTCTGCACTTGGTGCACATAGCCTGTGCTATGCACTGCTGCAGCTTAAAAAAAGTGGGACACCCTCCTCCCACAATACCCTCCAGCGGTGAGCAGAGAAGTGTTGTCGGAGAGGCTTGTCCAATTTCTTTTACTTGCAACAGGCTATAGGAGTTTACTTCATCTACGACCTTCTGCTTTCAAAAATAAGTCCGCAGTTACCCGACAAATAGCACTCCATGCTGACTACTAGTAAAACAGTATGAGCATAAATTCATCTTCTTTTCATGGATTTCATTATGCGTTATAACTAGGATTCCGTGTTTTCCAAGTTTATTTGTCATTAAATTCGTAGGGTGTTTATCGGAGTTTATTTTTGTTTGAGTCCCAGTTCTTTAAAATTCTGAGTTTAATTTCGCAGTGTTTCTGATTAAAAATAAATAAATAATATCCTGGTTAAACATATGCTAGATAAAAAAATAAAATGCACTTGTATCAATTAATATTTCTACAGCTAGATTTGGCGTTGGTGCCATTGCCATTGGCAATACTCATTTGTCCCACGGCAAAAGTTGCACACATCTGTGGCTTCTATAAGCGTCGATACCTTAAAATCGATGAACTCTGGAGGTGGTCGCTTGGAAGCTCGTATTCACGCCATCCTATTCCATCAACCTACCCGACAGCCGCACAAGGTGGTGTAGTAAAGGATGTAATAGAGAAGTTTCAGCTGCTTCTCTTCCCCATTTTATGCAATCTCTATGGTCCATAGCTTTCACTGTGACAAAAACACAACCTCTCCTTCCTCTAAGAAATACAAGTAATATGGCCCAAACTGGAAAGCTGAACGGTGGCTTTTATTGTGACCCGATAGTATAACGACCTGTTGTCCTGAATGAACCTTGACGAGATAAGCGTTAAGACCCTTTTTGACAATGGTCCAAGATTTGAAGGAGAACTGTGGTTGCGTTTTCGAGGATCATTGACCCTGTGCACTGATCAAACTTTATTGTAAAAAATCTCCCTTTTTTATTTGTATTTTTAAAACTTTTTTTGCATTGGCAGATTCAAATTTGGAGTTTGTCAGATAAATTTGAATTGACCAAAATTTTACCGGTGGTTGTTTTTTTGAGTTTTTGAGATTTATCCAAAAACGCTAAACCCTGGTTATGATTCGTATTGTTTAAACAGAAACGAAAACGAACACAAACACTAAACGCCAAACCCTAGTTATGATTCGTATTGTTTAAACAGAAACGAAAACGAACACAAACCTCTTCATTTCGAAGGTAACCTTTATTCATGAAAGACTCCAGTCATCCATAAAGGCAGTGGGCGTTTGTGGCTTCAAGATCAAGCTTGATCCACTTTGCCCACGAAAGTAACACAATGACTGTCTCCATTTTTCTTGCTGACGTATGCCCGGCGTGAAACAGAGTGATCTCGACAATTGCACCGGGCGAGAACTGCACTGATAACGAGTGATTTTAAAAAACAAATCTTTGTATAGTTTGCACCTCTAGATAGTGTACACCGTGCAGAATATAAATATTTGAACCTGTATAGTCTGAAATATATAGCCCAGAGAATAGTGCAATTCTCCCTAGTTCTTCCTACATTTATTCCTTTCTGTTTGCCTTGGTAACCACTATGAAATGAGTTGCACAATTGTGTGGAAGTTTACTTGCCAGTTTGGAGGGTGGAGGTGTGCCCGTGCGAAGCAGTGAAACTTTACACAAGAGTTATAGAGTGAAGCAGTGAAGCTCGACGCAAGAAGTCGGAATTCTGAAGACGATTCCTAATTTTGGAATATTCGGAAAACTCAAATAGTACTACGAAGGGTAAATGTCTGCTGCAAATCGAGTCGAATAGCAAACACTATGCACAAATTATTAAGGCAAAAGCCTTATATGTCTCATCGTTCAGTGGACCTTCAAAGTCCTGGAGTGGAAACACGTAGGCTACATGAAAGGTACCAAAACGTTTACGTTACCACTCAGTGGATGACTAAGCGAATTAAGATGATGACTCAGCTCATTGAGAAGGATGACTCAGCAATTGAGAAGGATGACTCAGCACATTGAGAAGGATGACTCAGCACATTGAGAAGGATGACTCAGCACATTGAGAAGGATGACTCAGCACATTGAGAAGGATGACTCAGCACATTGAGAAGGATGACTCAGCACATTAAGAAGGATGACTCAGCACATTAAGAGGGATGACTCGGCTAGTAAATCATGTGTCTGTCTTTAATGCATGGAGCTAGCTTGGCCTTTTGCCTTCAAGTCCTCTTAGAAATAAGTAAGAGACCCTGTAAAAAAAATTTATGTGTAGGATATTCTCAGACTTAATTCTTGGTACCTGGTTTCTTGCAGTCGTCCAACTTTGAGCTGGACCAGAGTGGCATGAAGAAACAGTTGAGTCAGCTCTATGACATCCTCTCTCTGGCTGTACCCAAGTTGGCCATCTACCTTGGTGAGGAATGATTGCCTTTTTTGTTTCGCTATCAAATAGTCTCACAGGGCAGATAAATGCCTGCCTCATGATAAGCTCTCACTCTTACCTAAGCAGGATGCTTGTGAGGGAGATTTCTCTCCGTCAGGGCTTGCAAGTTGAAATGTTTACATTCTTTTGGCAAAACGTATGACTGAGGTATTGCAGCACCTTGAGTTCAAAACTCTGTTGGAAAATTCTAAGTGCTTTTAAATTTGTTTGCAGTGCTGTGATGTCAGATGTAGATTGCCAAAAGTGAACTGCTGTAAACCGCTTAATGTTTGCAAAGACCTTATCTTTAAAAATTTGTCAATTTTAAAATATTGCGAAAAATTAATCTCAAATATATGAGCCCATGGTAACGAATACATTGCATACTGCTCCCAATCGCAAAAGTTTTGTGCCCGTGAAATATTTTTTGTAGCCACACTTCGAGTCTGTAGTATTTAAACATGATGAACAACATCTAACTAAAGGACTGTACATAGAAAAGGAACGAAGGACAAGCAGGCGCCGACTCGCAACTGAGGTATATTAATGAAAGGAAACAGACAACACATGTAGCGAAATAAAGCCTGGAAAACCAAAGAAAACACTTTGTTGAATGATCACCAAATTCTCCAGCTTACCACCTTACCATGTGTAGGATTTGTGCAGAATGAGCCTTATTCAAAATTTGATGCTTTAAACGTGTGCATTTGTTGCACCCACGCATTTATACTGAGTCAGCTGTGCCGTAATTGGGGGCAGAGACAGTCACTTAATGAGAAAAGTAGTTCTGTTCTTTACTCAAGGCAGTGATTGTAATGCAATTGTAATTAATTACAACATTTTAATTACTTGCGCATAGAATTGCTTTGCAACTCTGCTTCGGAGCGCCCAGGTCTCATCTGCTAGAGCTCATCCTGCGTTCATATCGGGGAAGGTTCCATAATGTGACAAATCACCCACAAGGGTTGTCAAAATAACTTGCGGTTTCCTGGCTTTAGACGAGCAGGAGTCTGGCAACCTGTACTTCTGCTTCCGCTGGCTGCTGGTGCTCTTCAAACGGGAGTTCAAGTGCGAAGAAATCATGAGGCTCTGGGAGGTGAGAATTGCCTTGTGTGTCAAATTTTCAAATTTGTTCTAGATACTGCTGACTGGCGGTCGTTTTCACGACTCTACGATTGTTGTATCGTGTCTCCAACTAGTGTGCTTAGCGTGTTCTCGGCCCTGGTCCCTTGATTTCTGCCTGACAATGTCGCAAAATGTCACGCCGTTGTCTGTCACGATCCTGGCAGTGGCAGACACCCCTCTGCTGTGGGTCGCTCTGCAGTAAGACAGTCGAAGGAATCCTAAGCAGACACAACTTGGAATGTGACAGGCCAGCTTGCATGATGCAGTTTGTTGCCACTTTGGAACCGCTTTCGATGCATGGGCGGGATGGGACGGTAAACCCGGCAGTCAAAGGCTCAATTTGGGCACCTCAGTTGCATCGAACCTGATATGAATCTCCAGGAGTCTCTTACTTGAGGCCGTTGGGGTTCCAATGGTAGGGTGATGTGTCTGTGCATGGCTCCTTACGAATTTATTCTTACTGTATATCGAATACTGCTGAGCCACTTCTTTGTCCGGCTGAACTGCCACGTTGTACTGGTTTATAAGCTATCTCTACAGTCAAACCCGTATATAACGAACAGCAGGAGATGCTACGATCAGTTCGATATAGCAAGTAGTTCGATATAGCAAAATACATTTACAATGAACTTCCGCGATGAGTTCGTTGTAAGGCGAAGTGATTCTCTTTCTCATCTCTTCAGTTCCGCCTTGGAACACGGCGCTGGAAAAGATTTCTTCTTCTTTTTTTCTGCATGCGTGCAGAGTATGTACGCTTTGGGATGAAAAGATTTTTTTTTCTGTGCGTGCGTGCAGTGTATTTTTTAGCTTCTCCTGTCTGAATCGCTTCTCTTCGCTCAATTTTGTTCGCAACTTGAGCTTTTGGAATTTTCTTTCTTTCATACTTCTTTTTTGGGGAAGGGACAGGCTAGAAGACGATTGTCTGCGTGTTTTTGAAGCCTTCCCGGGGGAAAAAGTTCGATATAGACAATATGTTGTTTGTTATAAAACATACTTTTTACATGCATTTTTATTTAAAATTTTTGTGAGTTCGATATTGACAATAATTCACTGTACAGTCGCTTCGACCGATTATTCGGACTTCGCGGGGACCGAAAAAACGTCCGAATAATAAAGCAGTCCGAAAAATCGGCAGATTGAAAAACTTGCCTTTATTACTTCCAAGTGGGCTTAAAAAAAGCCGTAAATGGTGCCTCGTTTCAGGTTACACCTCCGTTTCCGTTCGGCAACTCTCTGTTAGCTTGAGAATCGCTGCCTTCTTTTCTAGCATTATGGTCGAGTACTTTCTGCGCTTCTAACGACACATCGCGGTGGCAGAACAACAGATGGGGCCATGACGTCCAAGCCAGCGTTGTCCGAACAAGATGAGAGCGCAAATCCACGAGCGCAAAATGGCGACTGGCGACGCGAAGGAACGGAAAAACAAAGCAAAACGATAATGATGATGATGATGACGTGCAGCTAAATGGAAAAAAGGGCTAGCATAGCGTCACCTAGCGGTAAAACTCAAAAGAGTACTCAAGTAGCGCTGCCAAGCCAAGCCAATCCATTTGCAGCCAGCAACATAGAATTCAAAATGGCCGCTTCTCGGTGGTGTTTTCTGCCGATCGCTCGCGACGATTTTGTCCGAATACAGTCAAACCCGTTTATAACGAACAGCAGGAAATGCTACGATCAGTTCGATATAGCAAGTAATTCGATATAGCAAAAAAACATTTACAACGAACTTCCACGATGCGTTCATTGTAAGGCGAGAGCTTCTCTTTCTTTCTCATCTCTTCGCTTCCGCCTTGTAACAACGTGCTAAAGATTTTTTTGATTTTTTTGCATGCGTGTAGAGGTGTTTTGTTTAGCTTATCTCCCTTCTGAATCGCTTCTCTTCATGGGCAACCGTTTTGGGATGAGAATTTGTTTTTCTGTGCGCGGGTGCAGAGTGTATTTTTTAGCTTCCTCCTCTTCTGAATCTTTTCTTCGCTCAGTTTTCTTGGCAACTTGAGCTTTTAAAATTTTCTTTCTTTCCTACTTTTTTTTTCTTGGTTGGGGGGGAGGGTGGGGGGAGGACAGGCTAGAAGACGATTGTTTGCGCGTTTTGGGAAGCCTTCCCAGGGGGAAAAGTTCGATATAGCCAATATGTTGTTCGTTATAAAAGGTACGTTTTACATGCATTTTTATTTAAATTTTCCGTGAGTTCGATATCGACAATAATTCGCTGTACGTGGGTTCGTTCTAAACGGGTTTCACTGTAATCAAACTTTCGGACTTCAAGCTGTCCGAAACATTGGTCGTGAATATACACTATTTCTATGGGGTAAGTCACGGTTCCGCCTTTAGGTCCGAAATATCGAACAAGTCCGAATTATCGGAGTCCGAAAAATCGGTTGGCAACTGTATGTGGGTTCATTCTAAACGGGTTTCACTGTAATAGGGTGCAAGGTTGTTATGATATAGATCCAAGTTGTAAGCGAGATTTGAGATTGTTTTAGGTAGGGTGCGCAGAATGTGATTACTACATTATGGCAGACTTATCTATGCATTGTTTTAACTAAGTGGTATGTAATTGAGGAGTTTGAACAAAAATGAATTTCTGGAATTCTCTTTCTGTAAAGGCTACTTAGTGCCAGTAGTCTTTGTTTGGCACCTTTTTTTTTCGTTCTTTGGTCAATCTTGCCAGTTATCTTGCCACTCAGTGTCTGCTAGTTAGGCACTATACATACTGAACTATTGGAAATTGTAATTGAATGAAAAGTATATGGTAATCCAAATGATTCAGGCAGTGCAAGCTTATGGCTCTACTACATGTATAGTATCCAAAAGTCTGCTTTAACTGAATTCGTTGCTAAGCAATACTGGCGCAGATGGGAGAACCAACCAAATACAATGAATCAGTGTTTTGGATCCAAATGTCTGTTGTAACCAGGTCTCCTGTAGTAGTTTTCCTTTGTTCAGTGTCAGTACTATTAGGGGCACGTAAGAACATGTCCCAGTATTAAAAAGGTGTCTGAATTTTTAATTTAGTTTTGGTGTGTCTGAATTTCGACTGAGGATCTGGCAATCTGAGAAGGCTTATTGTTCTGTAGATACTGGATAGCTTAGTAGATTTTGATTACGTGATGAAGGTTGCTAGGATGATCAAATTACCTAATCCTAATCTCTTGTTGGGTTCTGTCAGATGCCCGTAGTTGGTTTGGCACACAAGTCCCCAAGTTCTAGAACTCCAGTATGGTTTGTTGCTTGCGGCTTGCAAATAAACTAATACCTGCCTGTAATTTTTCAACGACTTTTTGGTGGTTGGTAATCTGCCTCTTGACAAGCATTTTCACACCACAAATTGAACAAACTGAAGGGCCGTCCAAACAGACCACAGCAAATGCTGCGCAGACTTTCGAAAAACAGGAATGTTGCAGCGAGCATGTACATTTTTAGTGACATCAACCACGCAAACGACGTGGCATTTCCTCCTCGCCTTTCTTGATCATGATGTTTTAAAATCCTGAGACTGGGAAGGAAAATGAAGAAAATTGTAAGACAGAAAAAAGGGGACAGGGCAAACGTCTCAAAGGAAGGAACAATTTTTCTTCATTTTCCTTCCCAGTCTCAAGATTTTAAAACATCATGATCAACATACACCAACTCGCCTGCACCTTGACAATTTTTTCGCCTTTCTTGTTTTCGGGAGGTTGGGGAAGGACGCAATAGGCAGAAATCTTGACGACAACCGGCAGAGTGCGTCGAGTGTCAAGACCCACATGACAAGCATGCTGCAAGCCTCTTTTTGTGGATGGAAGCGGAGGGTAGCTTTCCCCCCTGGGCAAAAAAACATCCCTAAGCTGACCGTAAGCGTAGGGAAACTTCCGCCTTCGGTACAGGAAGTGCCGCAAACTTCAGGAAACTTGTCCCGTTTGGACAGCCCTTGACTCTCTCCATCATCCAGCATCCTGCTTGGTTTACGAGCGGCATTTTTCTCGCGATGCAGGTCCTGTGGAGTGGCTTGCCGTGCAAGAACTTCCATTTGCTCATCTGCATTGCCATCCTGGACAACGAGAAAGATCTGCTCATTGAGAACAACTACGGGCTTAACGAGATCCTCAAGGTACGTCCTTTGTGTCGTTTGAGGGGCTGGTTGGAACTCTTCAGGGGGATGGTGTAAAAGTAGCTACGATAGGTTTGGGCTCTCGTTGGCGGATTTGCAATATGTGGTGGGTGTGTAAAAAAAGGTAGGCAACTGTTAAAATCTCGTACAAATGCCCACCCACGGTAAAAAATATCAGCTGGGCAGTCCTTGTGAGATGAGACAGCAGAAGTTTATCAAAAATAAGCTATAAACACCACAGCATCCGCTGTCAAATGCACGACGTGGGAACTGATGCTACGGTTCATGGATGCAGCAGATTTGCGTTCCTCAGTGCGATAAACATGGGACCTACTCGCACCTGCCAAGTCTCCCGTATTGCCCGGAAGATTCCCGATTTTTGACCAATTTGTACGGTTGTACAATTAACAGAAAGATCTTCTGGAAAACGCAACTTACCTCCCCTCCCCACACTTACACAAGGAGTCTTTGCTGTCGCAACAAACAGCTGCAATAATAGCAAAGCCCAGCTCTATCTCGCTAGCATGAGCAGAGAGTATTTAAATAAGGTTTTATTTCTTTACACTGCATAGTTATTTTGTTATAAATTATTTTCAGTACATCAATGCTAAAAAGAAGGTAGAGGTTCAAGCACTTTGAACATGTTTTTCTCCGTTCCACTTTTTGGCATAAATTTCACTTAATAAATCTATCGTTTCAGTATGAGACTATCGAGAGACACAATTTTTGCACTCATATACCGAAATCTTATGGGATCAATTACTATTAACTTATATTTTGCATTCTGATGTTTTTCTTAAACAAAATGTTTTCGTTAATTTTTTTAACTTGGAAAATGCATATTTTGTGGAATTTCTTTTATAGTAACCAGCAACAGGTACTCCCCTATGCACTCCACTAGTAAAATATGTGGTTATCAACACCATTTCTCAACGATAGATTCATTAAGCAGATTCCATCCCATGCTATGCTTTACTTCCTTCTGGGGTATAGTGCCTCATACAATTGGTTTACAGAGCTGAAACTTTGCATTCCCTTTTTCTATACGGCTACAAATGCCACCTGCAAGTTTCACGCCGATTGAGTGAGCGCAGTTCTAGAGTTAACATTCCCAGGTAGTGTCCTCCCTTTACCCTTTGACGGGTCAAATTTTTATCCCCAAGAGATGATTCCCAGTGGTCCGGTCTTGTTTTGCAAAGGAATAGTATAAAGAAAGGGCCAATGCACATGTTGTTTCTAAATCATCTAGCGGGAGCACGTACAGTGCTTGCAAGCTGTTTAGGTTTGGAAGCATCATATGAAAATATCAAAAGCGAAAAGCTGTCACCTTTTCTTAATTCGGTTTCATTTTGGCACATCCACTTCTGCAACATTCCAGCAGCTTCAGATTCCTAACCGGATGTACTTTACAAAACTTCTTCATCATACAATGAGCCCTCATTATCTAAATCGAATTCAGAAAAGCGTGCGTGGAGCGTCTAATTTGAAAACTATAAAGTAGCCCAGCAATGCGAAGCAATGTGCAAATATACGTAACGTCTATAGTTAACCGAAGACATAACAAACAGCAAACACCTCTAATCGTGCGCGCAATGTCTCGTATAGGCGGGCACTTTCAAATGTGTAATCACCGCCGTACATGTACGGCGACGACCGTCAAAGGTCTAAAAATCCAATGTCGATCTAAATGCTTAAACGCGGCTCTTTGTTCTCCCTCGGATGCAGCACATAAACGACATGAGCTACCAGATCGACCTCGACAAGTCACTGTCCACGGCAGAAGCCATCTACCAGCAGCTCCTCGGTTTGGCCAAGCTCCCAGATTCGGTGCGGCTTGCTCTTGACATACCGCTCGGCACGGCGGACCCCACCCAAAGCGGCAACGGCCCCGCGGAGCAGACGGAATTCCTGACGCCCGAACACCTCTCGCCCGTGGAGCCGCTGACCATGTCTTCGCCTGAGGTGGCTGACCGATCGCGATCGGGCAGCGGCCGATCGGCCGGCCGCACGACGAGCTCGGAGCTCCAACAGCGTCGAAGTGATCCCCGATCGCGACGGCGAAGTCGAAGCCCACTACGAGCGGCACTTTGACATGATCAACTGAGCGAGTGTGGTTAGAGACGGATGCAATCTTTATTCCGGCAAGTCTCTTTTTCTATTGCCGGTGCCGGTCGTGCCTAATCGTGGTATCGACTGGGTCGTGTCGGCAACGGTGTGGGTGTTGGAAAAACAGGCGAGACTGCGTCCCTTTTCTTTTGCAGTGCGGTGCCTCTGGAAAGCGGTTCCGCATTTTGGTTAACTCCTGAAAGTTGCGGCTAGACGTAGGTTGCTTCTGTTTCGAGGCGGAAGTTTTTAGTCTAGATATGATCAACGTCCCCGGGCTTTAACGATCCGACTCGCGTTGTGCGAACACTTGATCGAGAAGCCTGGGCTTATCTTGGTTGCAACTCTTGCAGCTAGCTACATCTAGCTGCCGATTTTGCAATTTTATATTTGTGAAGCTCGCTGTCTATTACCCCGTGGTTTCGTTTCCGGCGAAAGTGAGTTTGTCTTGACTCTGCTGCGTGTCTGACTGTCGTCGCGACTTGTCGCGCTTGACGAAGTTGCGGCCTCCGTTTGGTCGGCGGTTCAGAAAGGTCTAGAAAGCAGCGACTGTGTATTTTCTTGTTATAAGTATTATTCAAGTGGTTTTCGTCTTCGCTATACTGTCCGGTGCTGCTACAATCAAGTTTTTATCACCATTAGAACATAGATTAGAAGGTGACAATCTCGACCAAAATTGTGTCTTTCGTCGAGGTTTTTTTTTGTTTTTTTTTGCACATAATGAATGCTGGAATTATAACGGTTTGTTATGTTTCCTGTTGCTGTATTTTCTATGTGTAGCTCCTGTTTTGAAAAATGCAAAGCTTTAGACCAAAATAGCTGCACCTCTTGTTTATGATTTCGTGCACTTTTCCAAATGGGTCTTTCAGGTGCTCCTAACTTTTTACTATTATTTGGACTTTGTATTTTTGTGAGGTAAGGCACACATGCATGGAAGAACATTGAGTAGTTTCTGAATATTCAAACAAATGTTTAGTTAAACAGTAGCAAATTTGATGAGAAAAGGCATCCAAAATCTCATGCACCCTTTCTTTTTGACATGGCCTACAGCATTTTCGCCAATTTACTAACATTGTAACGTCGAGGATTTCCAGGCCAAAGGGTTTTGCGCCTCTTCCCTGCCTCTGAAATTCGGCCAACCTTTTTCTCTGTATTTATTAGCACAGGTGGCTGTTTTCCGACTGTGTTTACATATTTGTTTTATGCTTGGTGGCATATATTCCATGTATAATGTCTAAAAGAAAAACAGTAGCTACTTGCTCTGTTCCATCTGCTAGAGAGAGTTGCATGTGACACATTATGACATAGTATTGAAAATTGTACTCTTTTATTGTCCAGACTAATGTAGACACATTTAAGTTTGTTCTGAGATTAGATTTCAGCATTGTATATTTCCTCGAGAGACACATTCTTTTCGCAATTAAAAGAGATGTTTATCCGTGTAGCTGACTCATTTTTTTACTGCCCTTTCAATCCGATGCAGTGGTCCAATTTCATTGACTGTGAAAACGAGATATATTATGGCTTTTGCTGAGCAAGCTATCGTTGGCAGATGGTTTACAGTAAACCCCCGTTAACTCGAACACGGATATCTCGAAAGATCGGTTAAGTTGAAACTTTTGTGCGTTGCGAAATGAATCCCCATTAGCACCATGTATTTTGACATCGCTTATCTCGAAAAGTTTCCGAGACGGGCATGGATATCTCGAAACTTTGCCTGCAAAAATAAAAAAAAAATATTCCTGAAAGGACACTGAGGCCGAAGGAGAAAGTTTATCTCCATCGCGGACGTAGCGACCGCGACCTAAAAATAACGCTAACAAAGAGAGAGAGAGGGTCTTCGGAGAAAAATAAAGAAAAGAAGGAAGCGCGGGAGAAAAATAAAGAGAAGAAGAAAGCGCTGGAGAAAAATAAACAAAAGAAGGAAGCGCGGGAGAAAAATAAACAAAGAAGGAAGCGCCGCGAACGCGTTCCGGGCGCACAGAACGCGACGAGCGTTCAAGGACGTTTGTTTTCTTGCTTTTTGCTTTCTCCCCATCTCCCGGGACTTTTCTTTCTCTTTTTTTCTCTACGCTTGTGCTGGCTTGTGGCGTTCTATCGGCTCTCCCGATCTCGTGGTCGTGTCGCCGTAGTCGCCACGCCGTTGTCGCGTCGCCTTCGTTCAACCCCGTCCACATGGATGACGGCGGCGCTCTTTGAGGAATATGTGCGTGCGCTGGACCGCTGGACGCTTGTTTCTAATTCATTTTTTTCTCTTTTTAGTACGTGATTTCTTGCTTAAAAACGAAGCTGTGATCGGTACGATTTTCGGAAGCGCTAGATTTTCGAAATCCGCGGTCGGTACTTCGAAAATTTCGGTACTCTGCTTATCTCGAAATTTCGCTTATCTCGAAATTTTCCCCGGTTTTTATGACTTCGAGTTAACGGGGGTTTACTGTATATGCTAACATGAGCAAAGGATGGGCCTTGTCTGCTATAGAATGTCATTTTTAGATTAAAATACACTAAAGCAAGAAAACGCCTTCAAATCATCTGTTAACAGAACCAGAAAAAGGTGATTAGACAGCTACTAACAAAATGCTGTGACAAGTGATACAACAGCTATTAGCTGAAATAGACCCTTTTCGAAAGTGCGGGCCATCTGGTAGCTGCTGCGCTAATCGCCTGAGTGCGCCATTGTTTGATCACGTACTTTGTGCATGCACTGAACATAAGGGCTGCATCGGTGTTCAATGTGAACTCGGTTCGGCTCGCATGGAGCGAAGAGCGTTGTGTCAGCGTTTGGCAAGGACGCGGACCCAATCGTACACCTTGCGCCCTATGGATGGTTGGATGGATGTTAACCCTGTACCCTTTATAATGGGCAGTAGCTTGCGCCACCTAGCCCAAGAAATGTTAGTCACCGATGTTGCTTGATCGGGTTTTTTAAAAGTGTGTGTCATGAACGTCTGATCTTTCGAGTTGGAATCGACAACCCATACTTTCTTTGTAAATTGCAGTTGTTTGCTGCCATGTGCAAGCTCGCGTTTACTGGTGGATGAAAGGAGCACTCGGGACAGGCTGGTCAAAGACTGCGAGACCTCTGACCGTTAGCGTGTTGGTAGGAAGTTCTTGCCAAAGTATTGCCCAATTGTGGACTCGTGCAAGAGTCATAAATTTCTTGGTGGTCGATAACGCGCGACTAGCAGAAAGCTGCAATGGCATGTCCGGTCGGCAGCCAAGAAAGCTCTCGCCAGAGGCTAAAGTCTGACCCCAGGAATGTGATGCTTCAAATGATCCGGGTAAAGGTAAATCTGCTTAGTAGGGCAAGCCAAATAACCATTGGTTCAAAACCTTCACTTTGCTGGCTGTAGCATTTTGATACTATATGATTTTCATAGAGGATTTACTAGGAAATCACCATGCACTTGCAATGACGGGTCTGGAGGGTCGGGGTGTGATTTTTGCAAGATGGGCCAAATACAAATACAAGTCTTCTTGAGAGGGCACAGATAATCTTGCAGGTGTTTATGCACGGCATATTGAGGGCTTCCAAACTTTTTAAGGATCAGAGTTTGATAGACTTGAATGAATAAATGTTTTGTCTGACTGGTTTGCAGATACTGAGCTTGGCACTGCACACTGTGCAATTCGCGGTTGACAGAGTATGAACTTCATTGTAGTGAAAGACAATTGGATATGCACATGATGTGGGCATGTGTGCACGAATTCAAGCAATCTGGAACGTGTCCTGTGGCAGTGAACAAATACAAATGGTATTATATTTTAAAATTGCTCATCCAGAGATCTTGTCAGTGTTCACCGGAAGTTGGTGCACTTTCATTTACAGTTGCATATCTAGGAGGGCCATGGAGCTTGAGTTTCAGTTGTGTGTTAGCACTGGCACTTGTCTGCCATCTTCCAATGCTGCCAGCCCAATCTGGAAAGAAAGGAATAATGATTTTTATAAAAAAATCATATAAACCAGATTTATTTTATCTAATTTCGATTTATAATATTTAAACCAGAATAATTTGATTTAATTTTCTACCTAGAAAATAATTGATTCTTTATAACTATATGTATTAATCTGTTTGTTCACTGAGAAATATATGGAAATAATTATTACTCTACATTTAAATGTCTTAAGTACAGTTTAAGAACTTTTTATTGATGCCTCAACAAAACGGCCTTTACTTTTGCAAAAATATTACTTTGTTTTAGAAAAAAAAATTATGTTAGGAGGTTGAACAATTTTCCCAATTTTCTCAACTTCGAGGGCCACAATAATAAAGAATACAACTTTTTTTAAATGTAAATATTTTAATGTTAAAGCACGCTAGCGGGTATATTTGAATTTGATTTATTTTATTTATGTTTATATTTAAAGTAAAATAATATGACAAACGTGGCATCTTGCGCAACTTTTTCATATTTGTGCATTTTTTGACGATATTTTAAAAGATATTAGAACTTACTTTTTTAAACATGTTAGAAGAAATGCAAAGTATTTCATGCGCTCAGCTACTTTTAACGTTTTTTGCATTGCGCCCGGTAGTATTCTAAATATTGAAAAAGACAAAATTATTAAATTTTTGTTCGGCAATTAAAAAAAAAAGATATCCTCGATTTTCTCCAAACTTTCTTCGATAAACCCTTGAAAACCGATAATTCAAAGACTGCAAAAACATGTTTCATTATATTGTTTTAAATTAGAAAGCCATTGGAAGGTTTCTATCTAAACAACTACCGTAATATCCCAAGCCATCACCCACCCACTTTTTGGGCAAATGTCAATTTCCATAAAAAAAAACACAGAGTGATCGCCCACCCCTTAAAATACCCCAACATGGACTCCTCGTTATGCAAACATTCATCCTATCTGAATGACGCGGCCGCGGACCTTACGTTTGGGGGACGTCCCTGACAATTAAAGTAAAACGAATTGGGGAAAAACACTTCACTTTGTTTACGCATTCCCTCCTGATTATCGCGACCCCGTAGTGGGAGTACATGTGTGCGAAAGGAAAACAATGGAGATAACAAATTGAAACTTTGTTTTGCTTACGGAAAAAGTTCGTTCGCACAAAATAAAAAGTCGGAAAGATAACACAAGCAGTAACCCATTCAGGGATTGCGAGGTCAACGAACGCCCCATATCCTGGAATGAAGTCCGTTTCCATATCGGAAAATGGTCACCGCGAACTCGCTGCTTCTCCCGAAACGCCGTGACCGCGGTTGGTAAGGTTGCGCAATGTTTGAGACAGAGCCGTTGGGCATTGGGTAAATAAAGATTTGCTGGAACGCCGCACACAAGACTTTTGTAAAGCGTCCCATTTCGAGCTCCGTGTTTGTGGCGCCGTCCACGCAGCAACTCTGCCCAGTTGAAAATCCCCATTAGGTTTCAATTATAATTTTCCCAATTAGGTTTTCAGCCCATTTGGGGGAACCATTTCGAATCCCTTCAGGTTCCAACTGGAAGAATAATTCCAATTGATGAGGCCGCTTGGCCAGTGACGTCAGAATGACGCCGAACTCTGATTGGCTTTGATTAATAGTAGGTAGACCTCCCCAGCTAAAAATTTCCATTAGATCTAATTGGAATTTTAACTAATAGGTGCCAAATGGTTCCCATTGGTTCCCATTGACAGAGACCAATTGGCTGTGCAGCAGACGAACTTGCGCTCCTCATTGGAAACTAAAATTAGGCATGACACCCACCGTACTATATATCTGAACACACCCTATACTAGAATAAAAGCCGCTTATTTTTTAGTTGGTAGAAAAGCGTCTGCTTCTTGCGCAACATTGCGGTGACGTCGGAGCGACGTACGCCGAGCTCTGATTGGCTTGATCGGAAGGATAGTGTGTGTATAGCTCCTCAATGCCAGATGCTTCGATCGAGCTATACCCACTATTTGTTTTTCAATCAGCCAATAAGAGCTCGGCGTTTTGACATCATCGCAACCTCTATGCAAAAAACAGACGAACTTGCGTGGAACATAAATATATATATCTATATGTTCGACTTGGTAATTGCGCCACAATGAATGCTGCATACTTCTTGGCAAGACACGTGTATTTGCGGAGAAGCCAACTCAATGGAGCATCCTCCATTGAGTTGGCTTCTCCAAGAACACAACTAAAATATTTTGAAAAGATTCGTATTTTAGATTTTGCGCGCTTACAACATTTTTTATTTCTCCCTAATTACTCCCACAATACTTTACTTCTTACGCAATAGCTCACGGCCTTTCACGGCGCTTTAGGGATTTAGGGACTTTGGGGATATATTCGCTCTGACGTAGTTGGACGCGGCGCCGCTAGGCGATGCCGCGGTTCCCTCATGTCGACCCTTGGAGGCCTTGAGGGAAGGTAGCCCTGCAGGGTGAAAGATGTTGGCCAGGTGATGAACACGATTTCGAAAACGTGCCCCGTGATTAGCGAAGGATGTGAGCACACCGGCCGAGGAGAGCGCGAAAGGTTTGTATTGCACGCATTGTCTCGACCCGTGCACGAGCCCGACCGCGGCGCAGGGATTGTCGTACACCCGAACGCATGCCTCGAAACACCCTGCAGCTCAAAATCTCTCAGAAGCAAAAAATCTCCCCAATCGAAACCATTCTGCAACGCAGCAGACGCAACTTCTGCCACTACGCGAACCGCCCGAACCCGCAGTTGTACGCAAAAGCGTGTTAGTTTGGATTCAGTTACTTTTCGGAGGCGCGTTCGTTACGAGCGCATATTCATTGATGCAAGCCTTTTTTTGTCACTCGCGATCTCTCGTCTGTCTCGCGATGCAAACGCATATGCGGCACTGCAATCCTGAGAAACTTTGTCTTCGAGGTTTCGATTTCAAATTTTAATCCGTCTGCTTCCTAGCATTTCGAATTTGGCCTAGTGCACGCATGTCGCCAACGGTCTCGTTTGAATCACGAACTCTGTGCATTTCTCTGTAACGGATGCGGGCAATTACTCGCTAAATCTAATTCTTGGGAGACGGACTGCAGTTTGCATTTGGTTCGCTAAAAAATAAATAAAAAATTACGGGGTGCAAAGCGTTCCTTATCTTTAAAACCGAGTCCGAGAGAGCGCGCGCGTTTGCGCGGCGGGCGCTCTCTTAACTTTGACCTTTAACGAACAGTGCAACGTGCGTGCTTACGTCAAAGGAAGTCTGGGTTATTGGGACTACGTGCTTCAGTTCATTGCTCTCGGGCTAATAACTATGGGCACACCAAATGGAAAGGCCCTTTTCCCATAGAAAACTGTTTCCTCTCTGCATTCGCGCGGTGTGCTTTTACCCCCCTTTTTTTTCTTTTCATTCTATCTTTTTTCTCTCTCTCCCCTACGTGCGGGCGTTCTTGACGTCATCACGCTGGGTCAAATCGGGGCGTTCCATTGAAGAGCTTTTCTTTTTTTTTTTTTGTTTCTTAGCGGAGCCAAATATAGTTTTGGTCGTCGCGTTGTGTTTTGGGGATTTTTGCTATGCCATGTCAACAATAAATTCGGCATACGCTCGTTCGCTCCGTCAATACGAGATTGAATTCCTCATTTTGTGTGTGGATGCGTGCAGGTTCTGCTCGCGTAGTGCAGAAACGTTCCTTGTAAGTTTGGCGAGACGCATCATGCTCTGTAACGTCAGCATTACAAAAAAAAAAAAAAAAAAAAGTTTGACTGTTGTGTGGTTTGGTCTTTGCATCATGTACGCCGTGTAATAATCTTGCGCCTGTGGTGCGACCTTATTAAATTAGATATATTTTCTTTTATATGATTTTAATTTTCTTTGTTGGACAATTCTGGCAGTGGGTTTAAAGCATTCAAATTTAAGTGTAAAAATAAAATAGAATGTACGATGCCTGCAGTGTGCATATAATTTCCATCAATTTAATATTATTACTGCATGATCAATAATTGATGCTGGGTGGTCATCTATCATTAACTATAAAATAATTTATCATAAATATTTTTTGTGTTTGTGTGAGAAATTAAAATTATTTACAATTGCATGGATATAAAGGGTTAGACACCTTAGGTTTTACATTTTTCTCAAATCGGGACGTAAAAACTGAGTCTTATATGTTTTTACAGAAATATGTGCAAGGATTGACTGAGTTTTAAATAAATAAAAAAAAGGTAAATTCTTAAAAGTACTTTCTTTACAAATCTCATGCCAATGGCAAGCATTGAAATCATACTACCAAACACCAAAATGGCCATTAGATGTCTCTAAGACGTCTGTCTTGGTAATGAGATCTGCAAGATCCTGGAAACATTACTGGAACCAAGATTGTATCCATGGTAATATTAGTGTAAACATATCTTGGCAGTGTATTAAATAGCCCTAGACTTCTTGAAATGTTGTGTAGCCATCTTCTGAATGAGCTATTGAATAATTGGGGGGGGGGGGGGGGGCTAGGCTACAAGACTGTTTTACAGATGTCTTGGAAACATATAAACCCTTGATGACATCATAGAAAAATTTAACAAACATCCTGTTGGCAAGCCGTACGAGGTCCTATGGACATCAAATTAAACGTCTTGTAGCTGCCTCCTTGATCGGCCGCGTGCAGTCATATTTTAGTTACAAGATATGGTGATGGAAGTGCTGCACTATTTGGGCCAAATTTCACCATGAATGAAAGTCTGCTACATCTTGTGCCAAAATGCCATTTTCGCTCAAAATTGTGCCACACCTGCACCAAGATAAACTTATTAAAGCAAAAAAATAAAAATATTTCATTATTGGTTGATTTCAATATTCAGAGAAGTAGAAGGAAAGAAAAGTGGTACAAATATCCATTTCACCGTCTCTACTCATCGTATAGTTTGTTTCATCTTAGGTCAGAGCACAGTCGAAGGCTCAGACGCTTACAACATCAAATACAGATACTAAAAGTGCCAGTCAATGGGCATTCACTGCACTTGATTGGTTTAGCTGATTAAAGAACACGTACAGGGAGATAAAGAATGCCATGATGTCGTGCTTTGATGCCACTTGATTGGTTCCATTGGCTCGCATAGCTGTAGTGTCGACTTCAGGTGAAACAAAGTATAGAAATTGCTCGTCAATCGCTCTGGCCGGCTGATGCGCTGGCCAGTTGATCAGTGACATCGTCCAAATTCCCAGACAATGTCTGCGATGTCAGGAATTAAAGGTTGCAAGAAAACTTAGCAAAATAGTGGGACGGTGGCTACTGGGATAAGACACAACCGAGGTCGTGCACTCGAGATGCGATCACTTGATTATCGTGCTTGCCACATGCCTCTGTGCCGTGGCTGCAAAGCATCGTGTCACTTGCTCCATTTGCATCAACCTTCACCACTACTCCCCAGCATGCACGCGTCAAGCTTCACCACTTTGCACCAGTGTGCTAGGAGCAGTGGCTGACCTGGGGAGGGTTTCCATGATAGGCAGGGAATTTATGTTCAGGATTATTACAGGTCGACCTTCTTTGTCTGGATCGCAAATTAATCTCTAATTAAAAGAACAAACAAAAATGCTGAGTTGAGACAGAAAAAAGAAAAAAACACGGGCCTTTGTATTTGAATAAATACGGCAGTCAAATCAAATCAAATCAAGTTTTATTTGTTGCCACATCTCCTTACATAAATAACGAACTTTAAAACAGTACTTCCTACTCATATTAAATTAACTATCTATAAATCGTTAGTTTGTTCCCATTTAAATTGCTGCAACCTTATTTGGGGCACCACAACCAAAACAAACCTGACAAAGTTGCACCTTTTACAAAAAAGGGCTGTACGTGCCATATCTTCTGTACCCTCTCTCCATCCCACTGCATTATTATTTAAGGCCCTAAACGTAAAAACAATTCAGCAAATATATGCATTCAAACTTTTAACAATGTATCGTAGGGCTGTTCAGCAAAACAACGTTCATTACATTCACTTAGCTAACCTAAAACATCGCATCATCCTGCGCGACTTTAAGGCCCGTTCACACTCATGCGACCGACTAAGACCGAGAGAGACCAGACCGGTTTTAGCCTCTTGCGACGTCTTAGGACCGGATGCGAGGCAACGGAGCTGGTCTTAAGAAGTCGCAAGAGGCTTAAAACCGGTCTTGTCTCTCTCGGTCGTGCTTGGTCGCAAGAGTGTGAACGGGCCTTTAGACAAAATCAGCCCTCGGTAATCCATCCATCCCGCACAAATTACCTTGATCAGACGCTTCATTTTAATATGTCCGCCATACTAAACACTTTCTACAAAAACAGTATAAATTTAGAGGCACTTTCACATAAAGGTTTAGTAAATTTTTTTTCTCTATGACTTTTTTAGTATTGGCATTGTTTTTATCCTGTGTGCTTCCTTTATGTATTTGATGATCACTCTCGTGGTTTTTTGTCGGGTATTGTGTTACGAAAATTAAAAGCGCGAAGGACAAGGACAAGAGAGAGACTACACAGGACAAGCGCTTGTCCTGTGTAGTCTCTCTCTTGTCCTTGTCCTTCGCGCTTTTTAATTTTCATAATGTTTAACCAACTAGGCCAACAAATCATTTTGGTATTGTGTTGTTGTTTTTTTTGCCTAAAGTGTCCATTACACCAAACATTTGTGTAAAATGTGTCTACATCTATGTAATAGTTTTTATATTTTTTTATTTACCTTTTTGCTGCTTTGAACTGAACGGGGGCTGGGACCTTCGTCAAGCTGCTACCCAGCAGCTTTTTGTTCTAAGTCCCCTGTTATTATGTAAGGAGATGTGGCAACAAATAAAACGATTTGATTTGACTATAGTTTCCGTGCAGCTATTGATCAAAAGAGCAGCAAACTTTGACTTAACTCTTTTTCCAATGCTCCTAAAAGGGCAGTGTCACATTTAAAGTGCAAGTGTAGGCTTTCATAATATTTGTGGGTGGTTATTTTTGCAGTTCATGATATTAGAGTCTTGAGTTTGGAAGGTTCATAAAACTTGGGGGTGTGTTTTTATCGATAGACATGTAGCTGATGTGCTGGTTCTTGCTGGCATTTTACAAAAGTTATATTTGCAGGCTAATTAAACTACTGAGCAAAATGTGGAGGGGAGAAAGGGCTTTTTTCCAACTGAAGGGTTGCGCTATGATTTGTTTTTCAATAATTTTTTTAGTTCCCGTTGTAAATGGAACTTACTCTGACCAGAGCCTTATTTCTGAAAAGAAAGTGCCGTGTTCCTTGTGCGTCCTAACTATTTTTATCACAAAAACTAATAAGTGATATGCTCCAGTATCAAAGAGGAACCATCAATCATTATCATTGATGAACTCACTTGGATGCAATCACTTTTTTGATTTTCAAGTGATGTGCTAACAGATGTTGGCATCTGCTCCAAAAGCGTCAGCAGCTGCTCCAAACCAATAATTTGCCTGCTACAGTATGTGCTACAAAAGGTTGAAGGCTGCTTCCATCACTGAAGACAATTTGTAGACACCTTGCAGCCTCAAGACGGCTGAGACGTCTTCACCTTGGAAAGACACATAGCCCTAGAAGTCATTGTTATGTACAAAAAGAAGAGGCTGCATTAGTTAACTCACATGTTTAACAGTTTCAGCAAATCACGGCTGCTCATTCAGAAAAATACAACTTTGACCACACTGCCGCTCACACGTCGGGCCAAACAGCGTCTGTCCGTGGTGCTTGCTTCATCGTCTGCTGACATGGGTAGATAGCAGTGCCACTGCAGTCGTTAGGCATCTTGTAGCTGTCTTCTAGCTGTTTTGCAGCACAGCTAATGTACTGTCTTGCAGCCATTTTTGTAGGACGGAAGATGTCCTGTTGACATGGCAAGACATATGACCCTAAGAGCCCCTGACATCTTGCAGCTGTGTTCTAGCTGTCTTGTAGCGCAGCTAAGGCAACAGCCATCATTTTCGTGCCATGACTTCTTGAGAGATGTCTTGTAGACGTCTCAAAGCACCACTAGCCATATTAAATTTGCCATTCGAAGTCTTAAGTAGAAACCTAAATTGTCCCCGTAACAGTGCCTAGGCCTCTAAACGTTTTGTGACTGCCTTTTAGCTGTCTTGTAGTGCAGCTTAATGCTGTCATCCATGTGCCACCAGACGTCTTGAAAGATGTCTTGTGGTACAAGAATGACAGCTCATCTTACTAAAACAAAAAGCCATTTTAGTCATTAGTGCAAGATGCCCTGTAGACACCTTTGCAAGACATATATTAGAGCCCTGGTACCTCTTGGAGCTGTCATCTAGCTCAGCTAATACATTGTCATCTTTGTGCCACAAGACACCTTGAAAGATGTCATGTAAACACCTGGACACTTGTAAGCATGTTGTTGCTATTTTGGTAGAATGTGCAAGACGTTGTGCAGACACCTTGGCGAGACATGGGTAGAGACCTAGTATGTTTTGTAGCTTTTTTCTAGCTGCCCTCTAGCTCATCTAACGCACCATAATTTTTGGCCCACAAGATGTTTTGAAAGAAGTCCCGTAGAGTCTCAAAGCACCACTAGCCATCTCAGATCTGTCATTTGAAGTCTCGGCAAGAGATCTAAGATGTCCCCATAGCAATGCCTAGGAATGTTTTGTGGCTGTCTTCGAGATGTCTGATAGTGCAGCTAATGCACCTTCCTCTTTGTGCCACAGGACGTCTTGAAAGGCGTCTCGTAGACGTCTCAAAGCACCGCTAGCTGTCTAAAACCGGCTGTTCTAAGTCTACAGTGAGAGGTCCAAGACCTCCCCATAATAATGCTAAGCTGACACGTGACCTGGTCGCGTGACCCATGACACGCAGCGTTGGAGGGAGGTCCAGGCGGGGAGGATGTCGCAGACGGTGCTGCGGGGCTTCCCGGGCCTCCCGTGCGAGGTGCGCCTCGAGTTCCAGCTGCCGCTGCCCCGCAACCTGGCGTGCGCCCTGTGCCGGGCCGTCTGCCCCGTCATCTACCGCGCCGTCTGCTGCCACGCCTTCTGCGAGCGCTGCAAGGAAGAGCTCATGCGCAGCCGCAGCGTGCTGCTCTGCCCCGTCGACGGCAACGAGACCTGGACCGACAAGGTGCGGCTAGGGTTTAGCTTGGTGAACTAGAGCCTTCATTGCTGCTGTGCCATCAAACCCCTAATCATCATCATCAAGATGTCGCTAGGGCTTCTGGGTGCGGAAAAGTAGCGACATCCTTTGATGTCGCTGTCCTGGGATGATCCTGATGGCGGGCAAGTGCGGGAGAGCAAAAAATTGTCATAAAAGAGTGTGTGCAGTGGTGAAAGAGAGAGGGATTAGGGTTGTTGGCCTGTAGCCTTTGCTGTGCCTTCAGAGCTCAGCAGAGGCTATTAGCCGACAACCCCTGTCAAAAGGCGCCAGAAGCATGACGTCATGGCTCTCGGCATCTTTCTTTGGGCATGTTCTTCGTGGCAAATCCAATCAGATCCAGAAAGTGCACCGTGACAGTGCGCTTTTAGTCTGGGCGTATGCGTTTGCGTGTCTTTTAGCCTTTGACTGCGCTCCGACTTGCAATTCAATCAAGCGTAGGAATGGCGCCTTCTGTTCTGGGACAATCATGATGGCGGCAACTGCAGGAAAGTGAAAAGCAAAGAAGAAAGTGTGCATGCTGGAGGAGATGGAAGATGCTGCTATCTTTATTATTCGGGTGCTTTGGGTGGGGCAACCTCACTGTACTCCAACAGCAGTGAAAAGGAGGAATGCCATCAAATACTGAGCAAACACCCATGCAAAAATATATAACTACAAAAAATGGGGGTGAGTGCCTGTTAGGTCCGAGCGCAGGCAAGCAGGAGGGCCACATGGTAGGACAGGCCCTTGTTTGATCTGACGGAGCAGGATCAGTACAGGGTTCTGGTGCAACCTTTCATCTTTAAAGCAGCTACACCTGTCTCGTCAACCCAGCTTTTTGCCAGCACTTTCATGTCAAGCTTTACCACTTTGCACCGGTGAACATGCAGAAAGCTTGATTGCTTTGCACCGTCTTCTCGGAGAGGCAGTGAACGAGCACCTCGTTCAGCTTGTTGGGCTTGGAAGTTGCGTTGTGCTGGGGTGGGCGCACGATATGTTTGGAATGTTTCAAAACTAGAGGGGAGGAGGGGCGCATGCTCAGTATTTTATGACATGCAGCTTTTATTTCCGTACACACTGAACCAAATTGTGGAAAATTGGTGCCCAGCAACTGCCTGTCTCCTGGGCCAGAGTAGGGCCTCATGCATGGGGGAGCCAAGGTTTGCATAATGCACAGAGTAGTATAGTCATGATGGATCAACCATGACCATAGCAGTGGTTTTCAAATAGGGTTCCGCAATCACGCTGAGGTCTGCGAAGCCATTTTGGGATCCAGAAAGCCCTTGGCTCAGCCCCCCTCCCCCCACCTCTTTTCTTGAAAAAAAAAAAAATGTTGTTGACTTTGGTTAGGTGGTTTAAGCTACTGCCCTTTATAAATGTTACAAAGGGTACAGCCATTATTATCTATCCATCTTAACCCTTTTACTTGATGCTTGTCATTCTACAACATCCCGTTTATAACAGTGAAGGATGCCCTTTTGACACTGCGATGAGTTGTCTTATTTTATAGCCCCCCTTCCCCCGCTGACACGGGGTCCCCCATCACTTTGGCAGGTCCCCAAGCGGTCCTTGACACATCCATGCTTGAGAATCAGTTCATCAGATAGTTCACCCTTGCCGGACAACATTCCTTTGACTTGAGCTGAATAATAATAGCTGACAAACCATGACTATAGTGCTCAGTGTTTTCTATGTATACTGATAAACGCTGGAAATTAACCCTCGAGCCGGTTGGTCAGAATCAGGGAAAACCGAAAAACCCTGATATGAAGCTTTCCTTGAATAAGAAGAACCCAAGCTTCCCTGAGAGGAATCTCTATCTTCAGTTTTGCTTAACACGGACCCGCACTGAATTGTCTGCGAGGCTGCCTCTTTCATTGGGAACCCCTCGTTTACTTGTTATCGGTACCGGGACGATTTCCCGAGTTTTTGGGTCACACTTGTGTTCTTTGGAGGTTGGCCAACGCCATGCTGGTGTCCTGCTTTCTTCCACGTAAACAACAAACTGCTGTCCGACATCGAAAACATTTATAGAAAAAGACTGCACCTGTGGGAGACAATGGGTCCGGAAACAGCACCCCCAAATTGTAAGAAAAATAAACCCCGGAAACGCCAAATCCTAACCATGACTCGTTGGTGTGCAGTGTAAATTATGGCCATACAAGCTCTTCGAGAATTCGATTACGATAATTGTGAGCATGCACCAAAAATGTATTAAGGACTGATTCTTTCTAGCTATGTAAAAATACGTATTTAAAGGGTCTGCACTCTCTTATGAGTTTTTGCCACTGATGATGCTGTTGCATGTGAAAAACACTTTTTTTTATTTTGCCAATTTTTGTCTGGAAGATTGACTTAATGATTTAGCTATTGCCTCAGATAGAGTGAGCCACAAAGGATTAAGGGGGAAGGTCTTACTGCATTAAAGTGGTGCAAAGCAGTTGAAGTATTCCGGAATATTTTTCAGCATACCGTAAAATCCCATAAGGGCACCCTCCCAAAATGAAGAGACAAATGGTGAAAAACCCGAGGTGCGCGATCTTTGAAAATGAGTCAGCGAAACTTTATGAAAAATTAATGATAAACACACGGGCACCCACTACAAACCACGTGACACGGAAACTGATACTACAGATTGCGGATGGAGAAAATTTGCTTTTCAGAACGGGATAAACAAGCGAAAATTCCCTACATACTCACGGGAAAGGATTCCGCATGCTGCGGATCCAACAGAAACACGTGGAAACCAGCCGCAAACTCTCGGGCCGGGGGAACCGATATTGCGCACGTAAATCGTGGACAAAAAACGCGGGAGCTCGCTAGGAACTCACTTATCACACGTATTGGCTTGACGGAATATTTGTCGGACATCGCACGACGCCCGACGGGAATTAGGGGTGGGCGATGTTTCGGAATCTTTTTGTCACGGATATTTAGCCAGAGAAGCGGGATGGTCGGTCTCTTGGGGGAAGGTGCCCTTACAGGATTTTATGGTAGTTGTATTTTGGCCTTTTGACCCCTTGCCTACTAATCACAAGTGTTGCTCGTTGCACCCTTTACGGACCATAAAGCCCAAGCACGGGTGTTACTCGTGTTTCGGTTTCGGTGCTTGTTTAGCGCGCTCTCCGGCAGATGGCAGCACCACCCTTGTTGCTCCACTTACCTTGGGTTGTTTGCTTATTTGTGTTGCTGTTTGATGCAGAAAGGGCGCTCCATTGAGCCTGGAAAAAAAAATAAAGTTCATGCTAGGTAAGCGTTTGCATCAAAACAATGTGGCTTCGGCGCAGAGGTCCGCTTTAGCCGACAAGAAGATCCAAAAACTTCTTTTTGAAAGTGCTGAATGCTCAGGCATATCTGACAACGAACTTTGCAGCCTTTCCGATTATTCGGAATCAGATGATAGTTCGATGGACAGGGAGGGGAGTGATGAAAACAATGCGAACCATTTTCATAACTCCCATCAGGGTGGCTCTCCACCTTCCTGAATGTTTTCAGCGCTATCACTTTGTGAGGAATTACTGAAGAGTACTATAAGATCAGAAGTCCTGATTTAGAGCAAGATACCACACCTGGAAATCGAGGAAATGCTTTTGTCTTATTTTGATGCAAATTGCCCATATAAGATGAAGTTTTACTGTACGTTCCTTGAAAAAGAAATAAGTAGGCAAAAAGTTAAAGTCCACAATAAAGCTTTTCGAATGGTGCAGATATATTTGTGTCTTTCTTTTTCTTTTTTCTGCAGATTGTGCCGGACGATACTGTGTGGAATTCGCTGAAGGATTTCACGGTGCTGTGCTCACAAAGCATTCACGGTTGTAGGTTCAGCGACACTGTGGCAGCTCTGAAGGCAAGCTCTGCTTCACTAAAGTGCCCGCTGGTCAAAGGAAGCATTTGTACTTCCCATTCAGATGTCTCTTTCGAGCAGGATGCGGATGCTGAGCGTTATGTTCAGCCTATTTTTGTCTTTTTAGAGCGCAGCTCTTAGGCGCCCGTTTCTGGCTTGAGCGGTGCCGCTGTCGGCGTATCCGCGGCGACGTTTCGGCATGGTGACATTTCGGCACCGGGCCGAAATGTCCTCGCGGAGTCACGTGACGTCACGGGGGTCACGCAACATCGCGAGAATCACGTGACCTCACGGTTACAACGACGCCGCTCGGAGGGAGGAGTAGCAGGCAGGATGAGGAGGTGAGGAGGAGGGAGGAGGGGTATACTCCCTGCTGAAAATCAGTCCACTGCCAGCTGGATCATGGAACTGGAAAGGAGGCAGTCCAGCTGGATTCCAGCTGGACCACCTCATTTCCAGTTCCATGATCCAGCTGGAAGTGGACTGATTTTTGCCTGGGCTCTTTCCTCAGTACCCTTCCTCCTCCTCCTCAAGAGCTGCGCTCTAATTTGGCGTTACAAGGAATTGTAAACGGCTTTCACTTTTTTATTATGTTTTGGGATGTTTAATTTTATAATGAAATCTGAAGTCACATTTAGACATGATTCCCGGATAAGTGATGAGGGAAAACATAAAATCATAAGTACCAGGTAATTCCTTGCCCGGCACTTTTCAACGAAAGAAGTCCCCAGTGTAACTGAAAGGCAGCGGTTCCTCGAAATTGTTGTTTGCAATGGAAATCATTGTCTTATAATGAAATATCCGCATCAAAATGTACTTTAATTTATTAGGCTTTTCGGAACAATGCAGGAGCTTTGTAACACGGTTTAGTCACGTCCATGTAAAAGAATATCAAGTTTTTCTCCTCGATCGATTCATTGGAGGACTCTCAAAGCATCTGAAAATTAAGGAAGGTGGCATAAATGGATGAAACCCTGACAAGCATGCGGTTCACATGCTTGCACATGACCGTGTCCCAGGCACGTAGCCAGGGAACCTGTGCCCCCCCCCCCCCTGAAATCTTCCATTTTGCTGGGACCTCCGCTCCCCCTTCCCCTCATACAGCATTTTGTCATGGGCGGGCCCCTCCGAAAGAAAATACTGGCTACGTGCCTGCCGTGTCCGACTGCGCTACGACTCCTTGCTTTCCGCTGCAACGCGTTCTGGGGAGTTGAAACAAGGTCTGCGCCAGTGTGCGAGCGGCACTCGAGCGCTTCCAGTTCTGCGCTAGACTGAAAGTTTTGCAGTATTTGCAAGATCGAGTCTACACACTACCTATGGGAAATGGTTGTTGACAACATTGGCAGAATTATTCCGAGTCCACGGTGAACGAACGATGCATAAAGAAATGAGGAAATATGTGCACGCCGGAAGTGTTGCAGGGATACGTATAGATGGCACCACAGTATCAAAATGAAATGCTGGTCTTTCGAGTTTAGCCTCCGTGCATTCTGTCCACCACCCTCTTTGACTGCTCTTTGACTGAAGTGAATGGGAGTGCTAAAAATCAACAACGCGTTGCACGAAAAATTTCAATGCGAATCCCATGTTTGGACGATACCATTGGATGAGGAATGCGCAGTAAAGACACCGGGCGTTTCACTAACTGAAAATGGTGATAAAGGCCACTTGAAATGAAGAAACGATTCCTTTGAGATGCCATCATCGACCACACCTGACATCAGGTTAGGAGCTTAGGTTGATTAGCAAATTAATTACTTCGAGTCCACTAATTAATTTCTGAAAATTTGCCCTAGTTGGCACATTCCAGCTAGAGATTTGTTGCCCGTCGTCAAAATGCTGTCCAAAGCTGCTGCGAGAATTCAGACAACTAAATTTTGCTTCACGCTACAGTGAAACCAGTTTAGAACGAACCCATGTAAAGCGAATTATTGTCGATATCGAACTTGCGGAAAATTTAAATAAAAATGCATCTGAAAAGTACTTTTTATAATGAACAACATATTGGCTATATCAAACTTTTCCCCCCTGGAAGGCTTCAAAAACGCGCAAACAATCGTCTTCTAGCCTTTCCCTTCCCCCCCAAAAAAAAGTAGAAAATAAAGAAAATTCCAAAAGCTAAAGTTGCCAACAAAATTGAGCGATTCAGAAGGGGAGAAAGCTAAAAAAATACACCCTGCACAAACGCACAGAAAAAAATTAAGTTTAATCCCAAAACTGTTGCCCATGAAGAGAAGTGATTCAGAAAAGAAAATAAGCTAAAAAACAAACTCTGCACGCATGCAAAAAAAAGAAAAAGAAAATTTTTTAGCATGGAGTTACAAGGCGGAAGTGAAGAGATAAGAAAGAAAGAGAAGCTCTTGCCTTACAACGAACGTTTCCGTGGAAGTTTGCTGTAAATGTTTTTTTCTATATCAAATTACTTGCTACAGTCGAATCCCGTTAATTCATACTCAAGCGGGAGTGAAAATTTGTTTGAATAAAGCAAAGTTTTAATTACCGGGAGTTTCCTCCGACAGAGACTTATAGGATGGGACCTGCATGTTAGTTTAAATTATCCGCAAGTTTGAATTAAGTGAGTTTAAATTAACGAGATTCGACTGTATATCGAACTGATCGTAGCATTTCCTGCTCTTCGTTATAAACGGGTTTGACTGTATTCTCTGGCAAATTTATGCCGTAAGTAGTCTGAGATACCGAAACCAGCACGCGAAAGAGTGATGGAACTGTAAAATTTACATACTAGGATCTCGTAGATGGTACGTAAATTGGCCCCACCCTTTAAATGGCGCCAGTGTGACCTCTTGTTGTCGGAGATCACAAGAACTCGGTCGTAAGCAAATAACCTGCGTTAAGAGTCTCATAGTCATAGTGAGGTGTGCTACAATCTGTTCTCGGGCGTGCAGCTTTCAGTGCTTTTTACCCCTTAACTTCGGTATGGCGGACTCTAAACAGCCTAACTCCACCACTGAATAGCGTGAAAATTTAGCTTGCGGACTTCAAGGAACTACTAGTTTAGCATATTTTGATGACGGGTGACTAACTGTTATTGAGCGTGTGCTAGAAAGAGTGAATGTTTAGGAAGCTAATTAGAGGATTTTAGGTAGTTACATTGCTAATGATCACTTTTCCTCCTTACACTCACATCTGCTGTGGTCCACAGCATTACCTAGAAAAAATTGTTCCTTCATTTCCCTAGTCTTTTTTATTTATTTTTAGATTATTCTCAGTCATTGGTGAAATGGCCCGTCTTATAACGAGCAGACAATAGGGAACCACAGAAATCACATTTCCAAAGATGGTTTGCACTTGGAAGGGAACAAATAAGAATCTATCCGTCTTGATAAGGTTAGTGCATGAGGTTTAGTCATCGATACCAAACGAAATTGGGAGAAATCTATGTTTATTTAGGGACCTCAGCGGTCACTTTTTCGAAGCACTCTTTAACCGTGAAAATATTTTAAGCAGGAGGGTAACAAAAAGAGCCTAAATTTTGCTATCTGAGGCTCGTGGTGCACGCCTTTCTGAGGTGCCCTGGTTGCTCGAGCTGCGAGTGCACGACCGTCTTTGCTGCTCGAGGCTGGTTCGCACACCTGCGTCTGACCGTGACCGATTCTATTGCGATGACTCGTAACCGCCTAACACATTGGTACACTGTCTATCGGGTAGGCCTGGAACACTCCCAGCCCATGTATTATTAACTAGACTGCTTAGGACTCTCTGAAGACGCCACCTGATGTCGACAGCCTTCTATGAAACTGCAAACGCTTAAAAAAAAGGGGGGACAAAACGCTCGAAACTTTAGATCCCCCAAGACAAACAGAAAGATACGCGAGCGTCGATAAACACCTACGGGCAATTCCGAAAGAAGGCTCCAGATGCTGACATCCGTGGTCCCTCGTCTGGAGAAAATGGGCCCCGGTAAAACCTTTAAATTTCTCTCTTCTTATCAGGCCATGCCATAGTGCAACCGGCTTTTCTTTCACCTATAAACATGCTTTCGTTCATTCAACTGGACTGAAGGTTTTGCGGTATTTGGGAGACCAAATCTGCACACCATCTACGACGAATAGTCGCTCATAATGTCGTCAGGATCATTTCGAGCCCACCAGAAAAAAATGACCCGTCAAAACAAAATGACAAAAGATAGATGCGGGTCGGATCTGTTCCAGCTCTACCCGACAGATGGCGCCACTTTGCCAGCGTGTTAAGCGGTTATGAGAGATCAGGACGCACTCAGTCGCAGTAAAAACGCAAAAGCGTTATCCAGCCTCGACCGTTACTGGGCCGCCGACCGTCGAGGCACGCCGCGACTCGCCCGCCGTCTTCCCTTCCCGGCAGAACCACATCCGGGACTGCCCGTACATGAAGAAGCTGTGTCCCCTGTGTGAGGAAGAGGTGCTCTCCAAGGATCTGTTCAGCCACCTGGGCAGTGTCTGTGCCAAGAGGCCCCTGGCCTGCGAGCACTGCGGACTCAACTTCCACAAGGAACTGCTCAACGTGAGTGCGGCGCTCGGCAATCTGTCGACTCGGGTTTCCGTACGACGCTGTTGACAGAAACATGCGGTCGGGCCTCGGTCGTTAGTCGTTATGTAATGTGGAGGTCCTCCAACTTTTTAATTTTTGAATTATGCGAGCCGAGGGACCCCTCTCACAAGTGATGCAGGAGAGCAGTACAGCAGTATGTTGGGTCTCTCTGGCAAATTTAATATTAGCCTTGGAAAAGTATGTCACTTTTTAATCCACCGAATTGTTCAAAATCACTCACACCAGGTCAGTCGAGCAATGCAAATTTAAACACAGGGTTTTCAAATGTTAACTTTTTTTTTCTTGAGTAATACACGACCTGAAATTTCTCGAAAACTATGTAGTATTTCTTCAATTGAAAATTTTACTACAGCACTTAACTACATATTCTCTAGACTGCTTTTCATGTGATCATGTTTTTTTTCCTCACTATTGTAACATTGTAAACCACTCGTTTATGGCTTTCATTAAAGAGCCGCAGTATCATTAAATAAATAAAGTAACCCTTTTTTTCCCACTGCAGGATCACAGGACACACTGCCCAGAGAGGGTGGTCGGCTGTGAGTTCTGTGGCACCGATGGCATCTTGCTGGGGAGGTAGGAAGCTGCCACACTCTGCTCAATGATCCTCCAACTCATGACATTTGGGGGTGGGGGGTCATCATTTTGAGAAGGAGAGGGTCCCTAGAATTGTCTATGTATTCTACTTTAAGTATATTTGTCACTTGCCTGACTATTTATAATTTCACATTCGAAAAGTCGGAAGGGCAACTCTTCCCTTTCTACTTGTGCCACCTTCTCCACTCTTTATGGGGAATCTTCCCCTTCCACTCTAAGGGCAATGCCATGCCAGACACGCGTGCAAAATCTGCGTTAGCTTCTGTTAGCATGCAATTCTGCATTGAAACGAAATTAAAATTCAATGCCCCAGTTATGTGCATGTTTACAAAGTAACTACTGAACCCTGTATTTAAAAAAAAAAAAAAGAGGGGAGGGGGGGGGGCAAGGTGTTGTTACAAAGCCGGTACCATTCTACAAAATGTCGTCGTCTCAGGACAGCAACCGTCAAAGGCAGAGCATGACAATACCATGCTTTGAATGAGTAATAGTATGTGGCCCCTGGGTACTCCGTCGCTATTCTTAAGATATTCTCGTGATACAAATGGTGCAGATGCCACAGATGAAAGTCTGCTACACCTTGCGCCGAAATGCCATTTTCTCTCAGAATCGCGCTACACCAGCACCAAGGTAGGCAAAAAACAAAAATATTATATGATTGGTCGACCCTAATATTCAGAGAAGTAGAAGGAAAGAAAAATTGTACAAATATCTATTTCACAGTCTCTACTCATGGTATAGTTTCCTTCACCTTAGGTCAGAGCACAATCGAAGGCTCAAACGCTTACAACCTCGAATACACATACTAAAAGTGCAAGTCACAGGGCATTCAATGCACTTGATTGGTTTAGCCGATGAAAGAACACATCGAGCATCTGTGGTATGTCCTGAGATGCTTGATGTGTTTTGCTCATACTCTGAAGGTTTGAGGTTCACTCATGACAAGCCTGTAATAGGGACACTGTAGTTCCTAGACCTAAAACTACGCTTTCTGGAGGGCCACATTATGTTGGCTGACGAGCCAAGATCAAAGAAAGGCATCCCGCCGTTCGAGTCTGCTCACTCAAAAATAGTCAAAAGGGGCATCGCTAACACGTGTCTGGAGGTGTCCTTGAAAAGATCTCACAAACATTCTGTGCACAACAGTCTCAATTTACAGATTTCACGCCTACAAAAGGCAGCTTTCCCACAAAGCTGCCTCGCTAAGGTAGCAGAAGGATTGTTAAAGAAATTCAAAGGGGCAAACCAACAAGCAAGCGAAAATCCTAAAATGAGACCGGCAATTATTCCTTACTTGCATGCCATGTCACATAATTTAAGGAAAGGTGCGCAGCGTTGTAAAGTTCCTGTGGTATCCTCAGCCCCCGATAAAATGGTACGTCTCTGCCGCAGAATCAATTGTCCCCAGCCAACTAAAGAGCACGGAACCGCAAGTACACAGAACCGCAAGTCAGCGGAACCGCTGACTTGCAGTTCCGTGTACATTGGTCAGACGGGTAGGTGTGTCAATGGCTGTGCACGCAAACATGCGGCATCCATGAAAGCAAACCCTTCCGGTGATCTCGCCATCCATTGTAGTCGTTGCCCATGCTCACCAGTTCGGCATGACGTTAAGATTCTAACGAAATATGAAGAAAAAATGTGCCGAGAAGCTCACGGGGCGTTCCAGATCAGGGCAAAAGGAAACGAGTGCATCAGCGAAGCCTCTCTTGCTCTTTAGGGAAAGAGTTTGATTTTATAAATAGGTTTTATTGATTGTTGTGATGAATAAGCGTTCTGCAACGGCTTATATATTTTACTCTTCTTTGTCCCTGTCGTTTTTGTCACTTTTATATACTGTTTGAATATGAACAAACTGACCCAACTTTCCACTTTGCTGCTGGTTCTTGCTGGCATTTTGCAAAAAATATATTTATAGGCTAATTTGTAAACTACAGAGCATAAAATGGGAAATGGGAGAAAGAGAGGCTTCATCCCAACTGAAGGTTCTGGGCTATGATCTATTTTTCAACCGTTTTTAGTACCCATTGTAAATGGACCCTACTCTGACCAGAGCCCTATTTCTAAAAAGAAGGCTGTGTGTTCCCCTCGAGTCCTATCTAGTTTTTTCATAAAAAGTAATGAGTAATATGTTCCAGCATCAAAGAGGAACCGTCAATCATTATCATAGATGAACTCCTGTAGAGATGCAATCATTTTTTTATTTTCAAGTGATGTGCTAGCTAACAGATGCTGGCATCTGCTCCAAAGTATCAGTGGCTGCTCCAAACCAATATTTTGCCTGCTACAGAACTTGCTACAAAGGGTCAAATGCCACTTACATCACTAATAATGCTGCTCACCAAATGTTTCTGATAGATTACACTTGTATGCCTGTATACCGTAGCATGGTTTCTGAAAGAGGGGTTTTTGAACAATGGTCCTGCGTCTTGCTCGACCCCCCACCTTTGGGTCAGTGTTCCTTTGTTTTCATTTACATTTTTCACGGGTCAGCAATCTCGAAGGATACGTTCGATTCATACTAATGTATTATAATCATTACTCGACTGCTCGTTTGTGGTCGTCAGTCCTGACTTTGCTGCGAAGTGAGCGTACGAACTGCCGCGCAGTGATTAACTCGTGTTCTGGCTTTGTTTCAGTTGGCTTTGCATTACGACGAGTGTGAACTGAAGCCCTGGTGTTGTACGATGAAGGACTACGGATGCACATTTGAGGTATTTGGACAAAAATACGAGCGTTTTTCTGGACACGGTGTCCGGAACAATTCTTCCGACGTGCACATCAGTCTGAAAAGTCGGCACATAAATTTCATTTCATTTAAATTATTTTTCTCTCGGTGCCCAAAGGCATTACAGAGAGGAGTGGGCATTGTAACATAAACATAAAAATATAAAAAATAAAAAATTAATATTCTTTTTAAACTATTCTATTACTATTCTTTTTAAACATCTTTTTAACAAATTACCGTAATGTCTTGAGTCATCGGCCGCCCCCCTGCCACCTGAAATTCATAAAAAGGTGGGGTGGGCCATGTCTTGGTGGGTAAGCACAAAAAGATTTTAAAAAAGTGAAAAAAAGTCCCTTTTTTTGTGCGTATCTAGTGCGGCTGCACAAGAGATACATTAAACTCTAAACTGGAATTAGTTTCATTGTTTTATGCAAAAAATGATCATGAAAGAATGTTTTAGTATTAGCCCCGAAGTTCGCGTGGCGCCCCCTTACGGCGAACCGGGGTGACGTCACGGCAAGGAGCAAATTTTTCCTCGACTCGCCCCGCTCGCCCTGTAGAGGCTGTGACGACGCTAGCTGTCGGCGCGCTCGTTTCTATTTAATTTTTGTTTGCGTGTTTTTCGTAGGAAATGTAAATTTTTATATGTGGCTTTATTGAGGTATGGCCTGTAGCTGCAGGCAAAACTTCAACCAACATTTTAAGCCTGGTTGACCGGGCAGGCAACGCATGAATCACAGCTGGTATATGCAAATAAAGAAATATGGCCACAATTGCAGGAGCATCACTATAGATTTACATCTCACACAATAAGTGCTGCTGATGGTCTGAATGAATTGGCAGGTTATGTATACTATTTTGTTTTGTATCTCTGTTTTTAAACAAGATCGCCGAAGCAGAAAAGCTGCATGCTGCTCGAGAAACATGCTAAATACAGTCTGGGCCATGGGGAGCAAATCACAAGCAAGACAGCCCAAGTGCAGGGGCAAAGTAAAAAAAAAACAAAAAAACAAGGAACATTTATTATATACATTGCTTGCATTTGACCTTTGCTGGATTCGGATAGTATTTCAATGACTACACGGGTGGTATCTGTGGACTTGTTTATATCAACCCTCAAGTAATGTATAACAAACGTAAGCGAAAATGCCTAGCTCTTTATTAGTCCCTTAAGCCCTAAAATTGAGATTTTACTTAAATCGAATTGTCCTGAAGCTAAAATACCAGAAGTTTTTCTCACGCAGACTGTCACCCTTCACAGGTTCCACATTTTCTGCTACTAGTGCTGCATCTACCACTGGACAGACGTTCGAATGCTTGCTTTTACGCCTGTTTTCCTCTGTTGTCAGAGAGTCCAGCTGTAGGGAGTTTGGAGGCTGAGGAAGCTTTTGGGGACCTGCAGCAGTGTCTCTTTTAATTGGAAATGAATGACAATTCAAACTAAACGGTGTATTTTCCAAATACGCAAGCCTGGAATAAAGAATGTCAGGAAAGAGTATAAACATTCCAAATTACGGTACTATTGCTGTGCACATTTTGGGCAGTTCAATACATATCACACAGGCAACTGGGGGCAATTCGGCCATTTTCGCTGCTACCATACAAACTAATTCCCAGTAATTGTGCATCTTCTAAGAAATATGCTTGCATAGGTGCATAAACTATATAATTAATTCACGAAGAAGCTACATTTATGTAAAACAACCCTGTTCCACGAGCACTTCAAAGATCATCCAACGCAGGGCCTTTAAAACATCTGCAAATTAGCGCATGCAGAGTGGCGGCGCAGAGTCGGGGTCACGAGCTCATTCGCCGACCACCCAAAGGCCCATGATATAAATGCCACTTCAAATGCCTTGAAAGCGGGATGTAAAATCATCCTAAATCATGAACATGCAAGGAACAGAATTCCAGCGTCTGAAACACTTCACCGACCCCTCGCAAGATTGCCTTGTGTCGTGTGGACGGACGGGGAGGTTCATCGGCGGAATCGCCTCCGCCGATAGCTTTCGAGATTTGTAACCCCATTTTAAAGGTAAAAGGGACAAGCAGGCTTATAAAATGTACGGAAGCACGTCAATATCGGCCTATCTCAACATCTTGTACACCGGGTGAACGAGGTCCAGCTCCTCGAAGAGCTTGCGGAACACAACGCCAAATTAGGAAACCGGTGCTGGGAAGCGAGCCGATGCGAGATCGCGGAGCGGAGTCCTCCGCCTGACGTCACGGTACGCCTCACCCAATCAGGGCGCGGCGACCGCAGCGACGCTTGTGTTCGCTCTCGGGGCTAATAGCGAAGTCCGTTGCTTGCATACGTGCTATGAACACCGCCGATCGGCATACAGTGCAAACGTTCATTTCATGAAAGCACGTTTGTAACACCGCTACGTTGTTGTTAGTAAAAAAAAAAAACAAAAACAACAACAATAAGTTTACAAGAAAATAGAAAAACCAACCAGGTGCAACGAGCGAGTGGGCGGATGAAAGAAGCGACGAAGAGCGATGCTAGAGGAGCAAGAAAGCCGTCGATCGCGTTGGCAAATACTTTGCCAAGTCGGGCGCCTTGTTAATCGCAAGCTCTTGCGCAACTTTCTTGGTTACCGTAAAGTTCCGAGAGAATGCCCGCCCCCAGAGGTCGCCCATCCCGTTTTTCTGGCTAAATATCTGTAACATAAAAATTCCGAAACATCCCCCACCTCCCGATTTCCGTCGGACAACACGCAATGTCCGACGGGAATCGCATCAACTGCGCAATTGGCTGTACCGGCACGCCATACAAGCGAGATTGTAGCGGATTCCTGCCTTTTTGTCCGCGATCTGCGCGTGCGATATCGGTTCCTGTGACAGGCAAGTTTGTAGCGGGTTCCCGCGTGTTTATCGCATCGTGAAACGCGAATTTGCGGTGTCCGCGATCCGCGGTATCAGTTTCCGCGTCACACAGCTTGTAGCCGGTTTTTTATAAAGTTTTGCTGTGGCGTCCCCAAAGATAGCCCACCCCATGTTTTTCACCATTTCTCTCTTCATTTTGAGTGGGTGTTCTTTCGGAACTTTATCGTAGTACAAAGTACATCCGCGCGTCCATGCACGGCGTGCTACCAACGCGGGATAAGGCGTCGTTGCTGCGCGGCGTGGACAGCACCATGAACACGGTGCTCGAAATGGGACACTCTACAAACGTCTGTGTGCGGCGTTCCAGGAAATTTTTATTTACTCTTTGCTTTTGTCTAAAACATTGCACAACCGCGGTTGCGACGTGCCGGGAGAAGGAGCGGGTTTGAGGCGACCTTACCTCGGCGGAGACAGACTTTGACCTTATACTCCGTGGTTACATTCCAGGATATGGGGCGTTCGCTGACCTCGTGATTCCTGAATGGGTTACTGTTTGTGTTATCTTTCCGACTTTTTTTCATTTTTATTTGGCTGAACTTTTTGTAAGCAAAACGAAGTTTCATCTTGTTATCTCCATCATTTTCTTTTCACACGGATGCACTGTGACTGAGTTGCTCGCCGAGGAAATCCGTAAAGAAAGAGAAGTGTCTTTCCCTCCTTCGTTCTATTTTGTCACGGACCTCCTCCAACTATAAGGTCCGCGGCCGCGTCTTCGGATAGGATGAACGTTCGCGGATCGTGGAGTGCTATTTGTAGGGGTGGGCGATGACTCGGTGTTATTTTGAAAATCAATATTGGCCCCAAAAAGTGGGGTGGGTGATGATTCTGGGATGAGCGGTGACTCGGAATATAACGGTGATCATTGCGATTGTAAAATCAGCGGTGTTAGTAATTGCGACTACGACTGTGGGAAGGCGATTCCAATCAATTGAGGTTTGGGGCTAGAAGGAGGCACGAAAAGTAGGGGTGTGCAAATACTCTAATATACGAATGCAAATTGAATAGTAAGTTCCCAAACAATTTGATTTGCGAATCAGCTTCCTAGTATTCGGTCACTCGAATATTCAATATATTCGGGGAAAGACGCGCGAAAGGCGCAAAGCTGACAAAAAAAGAGCTGTTTTTTGTCCCGATGTTTGGGTGGTGATGTTAGACAGACCATGCGAGAAACACCTCTTGGTCCCACCACTCCACAAAGGTCTAATGCACAGGCTAGACAAAATTAATAAAAAGTAATGAATGCCACAAACCTTACAGCATGCAGATTTAATCACGATTGTGACGCAATCAAATCTTGAATCCCAACCAAAACATCCCGTTTGTGCCGCTTGCAGATACGAATTGTTAGGAAGCCGGAAATTCCACGCCATGCCTAATTTTTTTTATGAGTAAAGCCCCTCATTTCCAATTGAAGTGTTGACGTGGGACACACTTGGCACACTCACAGAAATCTGCGACTGCAAGATCACAAAAAGAGGACCATGTTTACCATGTCGATAAAACCGGCCGAATTGTCGTCGTCGTTTTGGAACTGCGAGCCGCAAGTTCGAGTTCGGAATGATACGGAACGGAAAAAGAATGGTGTGCCTAGATTTGAGAATGCTTCCAACTGTTCGATGGCCGCTTTTGAAATACGGACTGCGAGAAGGTGACAAAAGGATGAAAAGCGTCGATCGCGTGCAGGTGTCGTTGCTCTTTAGTTTGCTTTCCTTCTTTCCACGCGACAACGCAATGCACGCGCACTTGCGACCAATCTGCGCAGGAGCCGTGACCGTGGTTTCAGTTTCGCTCGCTTCTTCTTTTAAATCTAGGGTCTCTGAAACAGAATAGATGGACGGAGGAACGGATGCATGGCGGCTGTCGGACGGTGACTTGTGCCACCTAATCACATGTTTTTTAATGTGAAAGCATTAACTGTCCAATAGATCAAAGCCGGCGTTGTCTGTAACCGTCTGTAGCAGCGAAACGGCAGTCAAATGTTTATTGGCCAGCGAAACGGCAGCTAAATTTTCATTGGCCAAAAGCACAGCAATGCAGATGCATCCTCACGGAAGCCGTGGAGCCCGCGGGGTTCATTGCGCCTGCGCAGTGGGTGAGCATGATGCCACCACCAGAGCGCCATGTGAAAAAGGAAGGTGTGGCACACTGCTTGTAGGAATGTGCTGCGTGTAGGAATGCTTTCACATTCCCAGACTTTAGCAGTCCTAAGTGTTTTCTTTAGTCTTTTTTTTACATCAGATTAAATATTGTTTAAGGGGGACATGAACCTAAATTTAAAATTTTTGTGAAAACATTTAGTTTTTAATTTTGAGGTTTTCGGTTTTAGAAATTAATTATACACCCCTACACTAAATTTGATAACCATACGCCAAATAGTTATGTTGATATAAAATATTTTCAACACATTGTGAGGCAGTAACGAAGTAAAGGAGTTCAATGTTTGAATGCATTTTTCTCAGTTCCACTTTTTGCTACAAATTTCATACGAAGGAATCTTTTGTTCGAAGGTGAAAGTATTCTCCCTAGCGAAAATTCCCATAGAGAAAACCGATAGCCTATCGGTTTATTGACACCTATGGGTGTATCGGCCAATAGGTGTATGGGCCTATAGGTGTATCGGCCTATAGGTGTATCAGCCTATAGGTGTATGGGCCTATTCGTGTATTGGCCTATTGGTGCATGTGCATATAGGCCATCTGCATGAGCACACAGGGTATGGTGGTGCCTTTATACATTTTATTATGCAAAAAAGGGTCTTGGGGTACATTTGCTCCTGTTATGAAGGCATCTGGATGCTGAACACTGTCACAAACTGAGTCTTGAATGTGCCAGAGCATAATGGCATACTTCTTGCTTGAAATCCTGAAATGAGCAGCAGAACAAACAAAAAGAGTTAATCAGCGGCATGGCAAAGGTGGAGGATGATGTCACCACAGAAAGTGATTAAGGCTAAAGCCATTAGATAGATGACTGGAGCATTCTGGAAATTTCAGACTGAAGAAAAGAAAATTAAGAGGCTGGATTTCCTTTGTTTTCTATCTTCATCATGAGCTTAACTGCCTTCAAAACTTATTAAGCGTCAACCTTCTGAAGAACCTTGAAATTAAATAACTTAAAATTAATATCAGCTTTATGTTTGTGGGATTCCTAACAATGCTTCATTTAGTTCGGTCGACAAATACATAGGTATGTAAACCCAGATCAATTCGGGAAGGTCAGGGGATTGAAGTTTGCCCTGTTTGCCTTAACAGTACCATCCAGTCCACTTCCATACCTTCAAAACCAGTCGCATGTTGTCACGCATTTCAAAAGATGGCTATCCTTTTGAACCATTTTGACTGCAAAGGCATAGTGGCTCTGCATGAACCGAATACTATGGAAGTGTAACTTCTCAAATGAAATGAAGTATTATCAATGTAATCAATTTATAGTGGGACCACATCAGTCCACTGCTAGACCAGCAAGACATTTTCTAAAGAAACGGATTGAAGGTAGCATTAAGGAATTCAGTAAGTGTGCTCTGTTGACATAAGCTACACTTTCCAAGCACAGTTCCAAACATAAGAACAAGTAAAGCAAGCACAACTAGTTAAAAAAAGATAGCTGAACATGCAAAAGTGTGCCGAGAAAATAGGGAGTTTTAGAGTAACGGGCGCTATCTCGTGTTGCGGACGGCAAAAGCGTTTCTCTGCCGGGGACCCAAAATGCAAGCATCTCGCACTTAAAGCGCCACCAAGATGTTGCGATAGCTTTTATTTTGAAGTTAGAATGTTATATCTTTAAAATTAAACAAGCTTTTTGTCTGGAATAACATTTTTATAGTTGTTTTATACTCGATGCCGCATGTTTCTGTCACTGCCAAGCTGCTCTGTTGTACTTCCGAGGCCACAACGATCCACTACCCCGGCATGTTTCCATTACTGCCGCGATCGTAAGTACACGCGCTTTGATAGCTTTGAGCTCTGAATCCATCGGTATGTGACATTTTCAATACACTTTGACTATACCAACCACGGTCGCGGTCACCAAGTGCGACTCACGCAGTCCCGAGCGGGCGGGCGTCGAAGACGTGATCAACGGAGATGTCGTGGGCGCCGCCATTTGCGGTACCCACGCTATTTCCGAGAAATAAAGGGCCCCAAAGCCCAAGCCCCAATGCTCGTTTTGGGTCTGCGCATTCGCACTAGCGACAACGTTTATTTATTTGAGGTGGCGGACGTTATTCTAAAACTCCCTAAAGTTCATAACTTCCACGCGTCTGCAATGCAAACAAAGACCAAAAGAAGCATGCTTACCAACTGTGTTGAGTTGCTCGCTAGACTGTCGCGTCGTGGGTCTTCCACGCTCTTTTTGAACATAATCAACATAAGAGGAAACTTCACAGATAGATAAACTCGAATAAATTGTCACATTTCCATGTCTAAAAGCATTTCCGTTCCGCGACAGAAACGCACCCGACGCACAACAAAACAATGTTAAAAAAAAAAAAAAGCTGGTGTCGCTAGCAATGGGGTTTTGTAACTAGTACGAGCTCAATAGGGATAGATAACTGGGCAAGTTGGTGAGAATTCATGTTGACAGACAGGGCGACCGGGACGAGGACAAAAGAAGGAAGAGAACACAGGACAGCGCTTGTCCTGTGTTCTCTTCAACTTTTTGTCCTCGTCCCAGCCGTGCTGTTTTTCAACAATACGAGCTCCTTATAAAATCGAAACCGAAACTGACCGAATCGCGATAGAGGGGTGCCGTAAAAATATCTCTACAAGCTTAGGAATAAAAGAGGGTGAATATGACTATTGTTATAAGCACAGGAAATAAATGTGTAAATCATGACTAGTACCAACTTGCCATTTGTTTCGGGTGAAATGGAGCAGGAAGTAGATTTCTTGTTTCAACCCATCAAGATATTTTCTTTATTTTTCGTGGAGATTACTTTTATTTACACTCTCCTTACAGTAATTTATTAGTAAATTACCTTAACACACCAGGCTCCCAAGTTTTATTTAGAATATTGCCCTAAAATTAATTCAGAAACGCAAGCATTTCAATATGCTATTTTCCTCTAAATTGTGACTGTATGTGAGCCCCTTATTCTAGCATTCATTTTGAGCTACAAAACTATATGAATTTTATAACTAGAGCTCTGCATATCCGCGGATTATCCGCGGATATCCGCAGATATCCGAGTAAACTGGCGGATGCGGATAAAAATTAGAAGGACTTTGGTGGATTGCGGATCGGATGCGGATTTCAGGGGCTGCGGATGCGGATATCCGCGGATCCGGATCTAAATTTTTGCCCGGTGGCATTCAGTCCGTCGACTGACGTTTCATCTACAGATCATTTCGTCGACATGCGACGTTTGATCGAAAGGCTTCCCGGGTTCGTTTCATCGAAAAACCTGAGACGTTTCGTCGCACACAACCCTGCTATTTTCGTAACAAACTTTTTGCGTCTCGCCTGGATTACAGGGGGAGGGGGACATGGTTTAGTCAAGCACGCCTTTGTGAATCGCACGCTAGCTTTTAGCGGCTTAGTGCAGAAATACGTTGTCGACAAAACGTCGCAGGGGCACGTGCCCACAAAACATATTGTGTTGACAAACCGTGTGTCCGTGAAAAGTTGGCCACAAAACATATTTCCACAAAACGCATTTCGAAGAAACGATAGGGACCCTAAGAAAGATCTGATTCTTACTGAAGATTGCTTCAGTTAGTGCATTTCATCTCGTCAAAAATGCTATCTATAGAAAAAGTAGAAGTAAAGAATGCAGGGCACCAATCGTCCCGAGAAAGCTAGTTCTTTGGCAGGGAAAGAGCGGAAAACTTTCTTGGGCAAAGAAAACCTCAAACGAACAAGTCACAAGAAAGTAGAACAAACCTTCCTCTCTCCGGAGAGTGTGGTGTGGTCATGATACCAAAAACAAAAGAAGTGCTTCGACAGCGAGCGCGACCCTGTGGCGCCACTGTTTGCAAAGTTTTGGAATCAGCAGCGCACGCACAAAGGCAGCCCTTAAATTGCCTGTTTCTTTTTTATGCTTAGAGTTCTAGCAAAGAAAGTCTGGTAGTTCATGTTCGTCCGGTTACGACGCCAGAGCGCCAGCAATGCCAACGGCTGCCGCGCAACCTTCGCTCCTTCAAGCGAAAGAAAAAAAAAAATGTTTTCTTTTAAGATATATATTTGGGCGCCTGCAGGTCGCGATCTTTCTCAAGCAACACGTTAGCCGATCTGATCAGGCCTTGGACTCTGGCATCTGCCTGCTGGCTGACACGAAACACCGTGAGACTCGAGGCGGTCGCATACGCTCGGTAACATCACAGAAAGGATTTTGTCTTCCTTCCCCTGCTTCTCTCTTCTCTTTCCAAACTTTTTATTTTTTAATTTTTTTATGACCTTTTTTCTTAGGCGTTCAGACTTCAGGGGAGAGTTAAGGGGCCACAGGGGAAAGTTTCCGATTCCATGTGCGGCAAGCAGGAACGCGGTCGACGTGATTTCCGCTGATTTTGCTAGTCTAAATGTAATCGTAACCTCTGGTGATTAGCAAGAAAATCGACATGGTTCCACATTTTGCGGATGCGGTTCGGATACGGATACAAAGTATGCGGATCGGATATGGATACGATAATGTAAAAAGTTTGCGGATGCGGTTCGGATGCGGATACAAAGTCTGCGGATACTCAAACTGTTATCTGCGCAGGGCTCTATTTACAACCCATTGATGTACAACGATGGTGTGTTATGTAACCTGGGCTTAAACCATTTTTGCCATTCGAAAATACTCAGAGAAAAAAATCAGCAGAACCCATCCTTTGGGAATGATTATCTACGTTAATGCGAATAGCATCAAACGGTGCGGAGTTATGCGCGTTCGTCAGGTGGCCGGCACACTCTAGATACGCCAGCCCACTCTTGAGGCGATTCTAAATTTGTTGACACTTTCACAGCCCTGCGCACGATCTCCGCAGCCCAGCACGTGCGTTTGTGTCACTTAGGAAGGCGAGCAAAGTACGCGCCATACGCACAAACACTCAAAATGGTACCGACCAGACTTTCTGGCGTCTCAGCTAGTCTCAACCAACGGTACTCTAAACGGTTGTTTATATCTTTACCATAGGACGCGCTTTACAGTGCTGTCACAGCTACCGGTGCACGCGCGTTCCATGCACGAGGGCTCATTCCGCTCTCGTGAGGCTGAGCACGGCCGCTAGCTCACCCTCTCCCGAGCGCGGGAGAGGGTGAGCTAGCGGCCGTGCTCAGCCTCACGAGAGCGGAATGAGCCCTCGTGCATGGAACGCGCGCGCACCGGTAGCTGTGACAGCGCTGTAAGCGCGTCCTATGGTAAAGATATAAACAACCGTTTAGAGTGCGTTGAATGACTGCCTTCATAGCTCTGTGGTTAGCGCGTCTGCCTGCTGATCAAAGGGTCAACGGTTCGAATCCCAGCCGGCGCCGGTCTTTTTTATTTATTTATCGACCCGCGGCGTAAGAGGTTAGATAGCCAGATAGATACATAGACGAAAAGTGCGTGAAGTAGCCAAAGAATGCTATTCGCATTAAAAGCGTAACATTGTGGCATAATTAACTTGACTAATGTACTTTTATGCATGCTGTTCTAGTGTGGACACACCCTTTGGACGTGGAATAGATATTTGCATCACACAGCCCAGGTTACATAGCACATGCATGAAATGGGCCGGTGTACTTCTGACACAGACTGTTCTGACAGACATATTCCAGGCGAAAATCAATCCACTTCCAGCTGGATTATGGAACTGGAAATGAGGCAGTCCAGCTGGATTCCAGCTGGATCCAGCTGGAATCCAGCGGGGCCGCCTCATTTCCAGTTCCATAATCCAGCAAGAAGTGGACTGATTTTCGCCTGAGATGTCTAATTGATTCCTATTGCTCAAATAGACATGCACAATTGGTTTAGACATTCCTATTGAAGGATTCGAGGTTTAAACTAGTCAAGGAGACATTCCTATTTGGCCAACAAAACTTTTTGTTTGACTGATAAAGATTCCTTATGGTCCGATAAAGTCCCTATGGGACCAGTCTAAGTTCCTATGGGACCAATAGGAATGCCTATTGGACCGATAGAAATTCCTATAGGCCCAATAGGCAATCCTTTGGGACTGGATCTTGTGCATCAAACATTTTGAAGACGTCTTTTCGTTGACTACATTGTCCTCAGCTCACCGATTTCAGTGTTAACGTCGTCGTTTAACTTTCATCCCTGCATTTTGTCCTCATGTTCTCTGTTACTTCTCTCGTTAATGCAGGGACCACGCAAGAGCCTAATGGAGCACCTGACATTTGAAGATCACATTCAGATTATAGTGACTCACTTCAAGGAGCTTTCTGTTGTCAACAAGGTTAGTGAATTTTTCCTTGGCCTTCGACGTTGTGGTCGAAGGTCAGATTTTTCACATAGGCGTTTACGCTGTAGGAGGTCAAGACTGCTTCAGAAAATGGCCTTTCATGTCTTCCATGTACGGTGCACCTTCGAAACAAATTTACAGTGTTTTGTTTTTGCTGCAAAAGTAAAGTATGCATCGCCAAACGTTAGTCCCCACCCAAGTGTAGAGCTGGTGGTCTGGACCAGATGCCAAAGTTCCAGAGCTTGCTACTATCTTATTCAAAAGTTGTAAGTTATTCTCTCAAACATTGAGTGGCGAAATGGGCCTGGTCCCGGTAGCTGACGCCATTCATCTCCATGCATTCGTGGGCTTCATCAGCCGCCATTTTCCCATAGAAAATTTCTGAAAATTGCTGATATTTTAATTGGATGACAGCAAGCTCTGAAACTTTCCATTTGACCTGGACTGATAGCGCTACATTTGGGTGCAAACCGAGTGTTTGGTGACGTGTAGTTTATTTTTGTGGTGAAAAAACACTTTTTTTTTTTATCGGGGACACATTGTCTAGGGAAATTTTCAGGGATGGGACAGCTGTGCCAGTTGCCATTTTGATACATTCACAATTTCGTGCACCTAGTGGCGCCAAAAGCGTGAAATCAACCAAAATTGCACAACACTGTGCCAAAGATCACGGGGATGCTAGATTTAGCAGAAAGTGAAAGTTCAGTTGACAACCTTGGCTATTCCATTGCCAGGTGGCACAAGCCGCTGCCCAGTTCCTTGGTTCAGCCGTATCTGTCATTCATCCGTCTATCTGATGGGTCCGATGTGTACATCCATACATCCTAACTATCGTATTGTTGCATCATACATCATACATGCTCTGATGTAAGATGCAACAATGCATGTTGCAATAACGTTTCCGAGTCGTGCCCCATCAATTTTAATTCAGATTTGTTTCTAAAATAAAATGTCTTTCTGTGCACGATTTCAGATATTTCACAGTAAAGTTCTATTCAATACTTTCCAACACTTGTAGTACAAACCTACTTTGCTTGAACTGTAGCTCGTGTTACAACTGGCTAGGGTGCTTTTTTAAAATGATTTTGCGGTTACTCCTAAGGTGCTCCAAAATATTGATTTTTTATTCCCAGTGCTCCAAAGTGAAGAATTTCCTGCTCCTAAGCTGCTCCAAAATGCAAACTGTTCTGTTCCCAAAATTGCTCCATACCCAGTTTGACCTGTCCCACCCCTGAATTTGGCAATGTGTAAGCGACCGCTAGAGCAGTACATTCGTGTCTTGTTAACATGAACACCTGCATTAATTCTCTCCCCAAGTCATCCTTAATATATGAGTCGTCTATAATAATGAAACAAAAATTAATGAATTTACCAAATTTTTTCTTGTAACTTTTGTATACTGTAAACAACTTATTTTTCGTGGGCTCAACATTTTGCAATTTAGGTAAAAGCTAGAATTTTTTAATAATTCGCGGGTTTTAATTTTTGCGATTTGGTGGGATCTCAATATAGTTTCCAATGTGTTCACATTTTACCGGAATTATTCGCGGGACCTATTTTTCGCAAAATTGTGCAAGAACCTAATCGCAAAAATTAGCTTCTTGCAAAAATAAAGTCGTTTACAGTATATAACAGGGTATCCATATTAATTCCATAATAAGAATACATGACTGTAGTGATGAGATGGCCACATGCTGATGCAGTGCCTGTCCGTATTGAAATGGGCAGGTAGGGAAAATTTTTATTTTGATCTTTGCGTTTGTTTGATTTTGCTTCTCATGTTGCCACTTTGTGGTCACCTTAACATGTTTTGCCTAAGTAGCTGGGAGTTAATGCATGGGCCTGCAGATATGACAAGGGTGGTGCAAGTGCAGTGCAGCTAAGATTTGGTTGCCACATGACATAATCCTCAGTCTTTCACTAGCTGGGGTTGCCAGATGCTTATTTTTTTATTTGGCATGTAACTATTCCCTGTATTTCTAGATGTTTAACCCATCTATAATGCTATTTTGAGGATGGTGTCTATGACGAACACCAACTAGAAACAATTGGGCCATAAATGTTGCCATGTGGGTTTGCTAGCTGACAAAGACAGCAGCCATAAATATTGCGGGTGCCATTAAAACTTTGGGATGTTTTCTTTTTAGTTACCTGAGGACCCGTTGTTAGACATATGCATCATTCTGAATTATTTCATTGACCTTGAATTCAGAAAATCTCACGTTTAATGTGCACCATAGAAAAGCACAATTATCTCTGAAGCTTCTTGGTGTATTTCTATCACCTATGCAGTTTCCAAAGGGAAATATTAGAAAATATGTAGAGGAATGACCGTACTGATCGAATAGAAGGACGGCTACTAAGCCGACAAAAGACACATTGTTTGGTGGTGCTGGGATTCAAACTCTGGTCCTCCTAACTTCTGGTCGGGCATGCTAACCACTACACCACACTGCCTTGTCATTTTGGCGTTTCCTGTCTGTCTTATTGATGCACGTAACCAAAATGTATTCAATCAGAGGTGTTCTGGAAGCACATGCCGCCATGTGGAACGCGGCACGACACATACTAGCACATAGATGTGCTTGTTCTGCCCCAGAATTCCTCTCACTGATTGTCCCATCGCATGCATTGTTTATTGTTTATGAGCTTTAGTAACACGGTTGTGTTGGGGGAGCCGGAGTCCGAATTTCGGTGCCGCCAAAGATTTTGTCTTTCGGCGGCTTCATAATTTTCGTTCCATTCTATCGGTACAATTCATTCATCCACATATTTTCGAACGCTTTGTGGCGTATGACTCTCACTGATCAGGGTAGTTTTACCGAAAGTATCCGTAACTGAAATCGACATTGCTTTTAGTGTTACTTTTGTTTTATAAAAACAAACTAGAGGTATGTTCGTGTAATGCGATTAATTTTCTCGTGCCATTTATTGCGTCATTGCCTAATTGTGTTACATTTTCTGAAGGGCAGGTGCCTCAACAACCTCCGTTGCTTAGATTTTTTATCGTTTTGCACGCTGCTCTCCGATGTTGTAGGAGCAACAGGAGGAGATTGGACACTTGAACATTCAACTCGATGCACTCACGAAGGCAGTCAAGGTGCGTTGTGCCACCCCCTTCGCACTCATTTCCTTGGCTCACCAGAGATGCTCATTACGCCGTTGTTTGCCTCGCAGGAGGGTAACCGTCGAGTATCTACGACACTAACCACCATCAGCAGGGCACTACACGTAAGTACATTGCTTCAGCACACTAGTTTACCCTACTGTGTCACCAGACAGAGTGGCCTGGATGGATACATAAATGGCCGGGGATCTTAATTACCACCGCATGACTCTGTTGCGTGAGTACTGTGAAATACTGAGCAAGTGCACTGGGGATTAACTGTTGGGTCAGAATGGAAAAATGCAGAAGGGGCACGAGATAGCAGGAGCTCCACCAATTTGCACCAAAGGGGCTTGGAGAAGAGCGCCTTAGCTAGGTGAACTTAGAAATCTGGGGTGGGCACTTTCTTTGTACTTTGCTTACGGTATTTTAGAGCGCAGCTCTTAGGCGCCCGTTTCCGGCTTGAACGGCGTCGGCGTCGGCGTTGCTGCAACGCGCGGTGCATCATGGGAAATATCCCATAATGCACCGCGCGGAAAGGAGGAGGGGAGGGGGGAGAAGGAGGAGGGGGAGGGAGGAGGCGGGAGGAGTAGGGGGAGGAGGAAGGTAAGGAGAAAGGAGGAGGGGGAGGGAGAAGGAAAGGGAGGAGGAAGGAAGAGGGGGAGGGGAGGGAGGAGGAGGAAGGGGAGGAGTATTTGGTAGGATGAGGAGGAGGGAGGAGGAGTTTATCCTCCCCTCAGTACCCTTCCTCCTCCTCCTCAAGAGCTGCGCTCTAGTTCGGCATTACAGGGAGTTGTAAACGGCTTTCATTTTTTTAAACATTTCATAAGTAGGGGGTGGATGCCTATGACATGGGAGGATGCTTGGTATTTTTATGGTAGTTGTACCCTCTCGTCTGGCATTGTCCCTCTGGCGTGTGGTAACCCGTCTCCTGTCGCTTACGTTACACAGCTGACTTTAATTTGATCAATATAGAGTTGCGGAAGTTAATCTTTGAACGATTTTCTTCATGGAGAGCAAATTCGTTTTTTCATATTGCAAAAGATTATAGGTGTTTTTTTACACTGTGTTTTTTTTAAGGTTGACAGATTTGCTTAAAAGATAGCCATGAAAGCTTTAGTTATACGGCCAGAGGGACATAGTATAGGGGACTAATCGTAATGATCAGTCGACTAAGTAAAATTTGATAATTAACTTTTTAATTAGTGAAAATGAACATATGGTTGCAATTACAAACTTGCTGAGCGTCACCAAAAACCACTAAATTGATCATTTTTAGAAATACCTCAGCTCGTAGGAAGCGTAGTAGTGCGCTAGAGGTACTGCTTGTGCAACAAGTACGAGGCTGGGGCCATGATAATAGACGGAAAAATCGTGCGGGCGCGTTACCGCACCAGTAGCCTTTCGGAGGCATGCAGTTTAGAGAGGCTCGTTACAGCGAACGCCGTTTTACCGACCCCGGTTTATCGAATGCCTTTATAGAGAACCCAGTTTAGAGAAAATGGCGATGAGCCACCTTTACCGAATTCGGCCACCGCGAAGCGGCGTGTACGGGTAAATCCGGTGAGTTAACATTTTCGTAATGAGCCGCCGCAGACTGCCGCCGCGAAGCGGCGGGAGCACAGCGGGGGGCATGGGTTAACACGCGGACCAGTGATACACGCAAGAAGTAGGAAAGCCTTTTTTTAAAAAGCGTCCCTTTTTCGATAAACGGCGTTTCTCTAAACTGAGGCTCTTTTTCTCTAAACCGTGCTTCGATAAAACGTGCCCATTCTCTAAAACGTGCTTCGATGAAATGGCATTCTCTAAACCGTAGTAAACCCCTCCTCCTGCACGAGCGATAACTTTAGCGCACTACTGCGCTTCTCGCGTGCCCAAAGTTTTTCTAAAAATTACTGATTTAGTGGTTTTCTATGACTCTCAGCAAGTCTCTAATTGGAACCATATGTCTATTTTCATTATTTAAGAAAGGTTATTAACAAATTTTTCTTAATTAGCCGACTGATTGTTACGATTAGCCCTTTATACTATGTCCCCCTGGCCGTATAACTCACTTGTACAAACTGCATAAATGTAGCCAGTGATTTTCCAGCATTTTTAAAACAAATCTTTTAAGGTTAAAAAAGAAAACACCCTGTAGATTTGAGAGTTAGTCATATGCAATCAGTGAAATATAACCGGAATATATATGCCACTCATGCCAAAGAAGTACAGTGTAGGGGTACCTTTTAATAAGGCTAGAGTCGGACTAGGACTGGAGCTTGGACATTTAGGGCCTGTTCACACATGCAGCGGAGCGCTACAAGCGTAGCGCTTATCTCGCGCTAAGCGCGTGCTGACGGGAGCGTTCACCAGCTTTGTATCTCACCGTCAAAACTGTTGCTCATGGCAGACGATAAGTAGCTGACGGCACGTGAGGAGCGCTACATCAGCGCTTCGCTGCATGTGAGAACCGACCTTTAGTGTGCAGAAATTATTTTTCAAGGAGGGTGCAGAACTCCAGGTAACCTGTATAAGGATGATAACTGAATACTAAAGGCAGCTTGAAATGAATTGATCACATCATTGCAAACAAACATTTAGGACTGGCAATTGGCAGCATGGTAGAACTGCCAGCATGGTAAAACTGCCTTAACATTAATTAGGGAAAATGTGACACAATGGACAAATGTGGATTGTAAAAGAAGTGTCATAATTAAGCTGGCAGTCCTATCCAAAGTGTGCCACTTACATCTCTTCTCTCTGTGTAATTAAAAATTTTCTAAAGCTGAGTTGTTGTTTTTTTTCCTCAACTCCTAGGCACAGCAAGAAGAAAACCGCAAACTGAGGTCTAAGTTGGACGATCTGTCGAGAATGATTGAGGTAAGCTGCAACCTTTCTTCTTTTTGTTTGGTAAGGTGCTTAGACTTGGGCTCCTGGAAATTTCAAATATAATGTGTTATCTTTTTAAAAGAGGGGTGAGTTTAGAAGATATTTTTCTTTTTTTTTAGGAAACTAGAAGTATTTGAGAAATAACTGAATTAAAGAGCATTGTGCAATTCCTTACCATTGCTACAATTCCATTTGATGGCATAAATATGAGCATACTTTAGACATAGAAGCTTTATTTTTGTTATATTTTTAATACACCTTCAGATTTGATTTTTTGACCTCAAGATTGCTGCCTTCTTCAAACTTCAGGCAGTGGCTAATGTCTTTACATTTGCGTTAAACTATGGGTCACTCTCAAAGGATTCACCGTTCTTTTAAACAAACCGAAAACACTCGTAGATTCATTCAAATGGCAATCTATGAAACTGTCGAGCAGTCAGCTATCATACGCTAAAATCTGAAAACGGGTCACAAGGTCATGTTTTGGCCACCAGAAAATGCCACCAGTCAGTCAGCTTTGCCTAAGCAAAGTTTCAGCCTTGCCCGTTTCCCCAGAGATTGCCTTGTTCGTATAGTGTACATTAGAGAATTTCTGGAATCTTGTCACGTAATCAGGCACAATGTGAGTGGTTCTGTGAGAGCACAGCAACATCTTTTACCAGTAGTTCTCAGCGGTGCGTGTCATCAGGGTGCCCTGCATGTCATATTTGGCGTTACATCTAAAAAATATAACCTTGAAAGGGGCATTTACAAAATCCACCGCTCTAGCCTTGTCATCTATCTACAGTCTAAGCTCGTTATAACAGACCTTGATTTTGACCAAGATTTCGGTCTGTTCTAAAAGGAGTATATGTTGTATGCAGATATGAAGTTGAGTGAATGGTATGTAGAGGAAAACCAACTGAACTTTACAAATTGGTATGTTATATCCACATGTCTGTTGTAACCAGGTCTGCTGTAATGAGCTTAGACTGTTAGAAGGCATTGAACGAGGCACGCTCGCACATACGGTGGGAGAATGTGCAGGAGGCGAGAGGGAAGAAAACAAGCGTGCAATTTGGTTGAAGCGAGGAAACACATACCGTAAAAACCTGCGTATAATACAAACCCGCGTATAATACAAAGCATGATTTGAGGACTGCGAAAAAAAAAAGAAGTTTTATCCGTGTATAATAGGAAACCATTTAAAGACCACGAAAATTTCCCGCGTAAAATACGACCCAGGAGGTCTTAAGAAAAACGTTTATTTGCGTCGTAATTTAACCTTAATCACTGTCATCACTTCCATCAGACTCCTTGTCCGACGCCTCCTTCCAAAGGCAGTCATCTTCGGTGCCATCGAGCGCATTTGAAATCCCGCACTTCTTGAAAGAGCGAGCGACGAGATTGCGCCGACACAGTGAAAACCCGACGCGGCGCATAAAGCGAGCAACCCGATGTCGGCTCGCCAAAGTTCTCTCGCCTTCTCTTGCCGCAGCTCGATGTTTACGGCGAGGTGCCTTTTCACGTTGCTCTTTTACAAAGTCATTGAGACTTGCCTCGACGTCGGCGAACACGCCATTCTTTGGGTCTCTAAAGCTTCTTGTTTCGTTGCACACGAACAGAGCTTGCTTTTGTCGTCTCCATCCGCGGATGCTGCCTTCATTTACGTCCAATTGTCGTCTGGCAGCACTGTTGCCGATGTCATCCGCAACCAAAAGGACTTTTCTTTTGAAGGCGGCCGAGCATTGTTTTCGCGCCGACGCCATTGCCTAGCCTGACTGTGGGCGGATGGTGGCACCTCCGACATTGTGATTTTAATGATCATGATAGCTGCTTTGAACGCCATATTGCTTTGAAACCAAAACTATGTCAAACTGCGTTAGATCGCACCCCATCGAAGCTGAAAATTGTTGAAACCCGCGTATAATACGAGCCGCAAATTTTACATGCCAAAATTTGGCAAAAAATTTCGTATTATATGCGGGTTTTTACCAGGGTGTCTAGCGACCGGGAAAACCGGGAATTGTTAGGGAAACTTTTAAGTACCGGGAAAAATCAGGGAATTGTCAGGGATATTGTCAAAAAGCGAGCCCAGTCAGGGAAAATGAGCCGGAAACGCCATCGAGTTCCCTGAGCAAAGGCTCGACGACTTAGGGGCAGAAAAATAGGCAATAAATTCTGCTTACAGCGGAACGCGGGCTCTGCTGACCCGACGTAGTGTGTGCTACCCGGTGCAAAGGGAACAGCCGACAAATTCAGTCTAAGCCATGCGTTGGATTGGATTGGATTAAGGGCACGACACTATGCTAGACCCAGTTAAAGCCACTAGACTTAGTAACAAAATGGAAAACTGCAGACCGCAATCCAAAACAATCTGATCCGAAAATATCCGAAAGTGCAGCATCTGGCGATGCGCACTTTCGGATACTTTCGGATGCGGCCATACATTTGGTTATTGACAAGTGTCGTTGAGCGTCGTGTTTCCATCGTGTTTCCGGAAGAGGCCTATTCGTTGACGATGTCGGCGGCAAGAAGGTGCTTGTTTAATCCGGCCTGGATGAATTCGAATATATCGGAATATGCAAGTTGGATTAAGCCCGTGCAAAGTGATCCTCACAGTGCTCAGCGTTCAATGTGCCGCAAAACGTTTTCTTTGAGCTACATGGGAAACACGGCAGTTTCCAGTCACGCATCGAGCAAAAAGCACCTTGCTGCATTGAAGTCGCAGTCAAGCCGTTCCCAATCTGGACTACTGTCATTTTTTACGGAAGCAACGAACGTTTCGGCCGGATGTCGCAAAGACCGCACATGTTCCCCAGAAGAGCCTGCAGTCACCTCAACAAGTGTGAAGACGTTGATGAGCGGCTTTCTACTGAAGAGCGCTGTGACAAAGGCCGAGATAATTTGGTGCTTAAACTCGGTAGCCATTCACGGATCCCTTTGTTCTACAGCAGCATCGGCCTCACTCTTCCCTCTCATGTTTCCCGCGTGTGAAGTCGCTGCAAAACTTCAGTTAGGGAAGGGCAGGGTAGGATATACCATCTGCCATGGTATTGCACCCTACTTTCGGAATAATTTGCTAACAAGCCTCGCCAGTGTGCATTTCGTAGTTGTTTCGTTTGACGAGTCGCTCTACCAAGTGACTCAAAAGCAACAGATGGATGTGCTTGTCCGATATTGGGACACTACTCTAGTGGCACTGTGAAGACGCAGTACCTCAATTCTTACTTCCTGGGCCACACCTTTGCGGAGGACCTGGCATCAGCATTCACGGGGGCCACAGAACCGATCAAGCAAGCGAAGATACTACAAGTTTCTATGGATGGCCCAAATGTAAACTCGGAGTTTCTAAGGTCGCTGAAGGAATCGGACAAGAGCCACAATATTCTGGACATTGGAAGTTGTGGGCTGCAAGTAATGAATGGTGCATACAAGGCAGGCCATGCTGCAACTGCTTAAGATGTACTGTAGTAGCATTTCTTCGCAGCAGCTACAACCTCTTCAAACATGTGCCTGCTCGTTGTGCCGATTATGCCAACTTCACCGGGAGCACACTTATTTCCTCTCAAGTTCTGTGAAGTAGGGTGGCTCGAAAACGTCAAGGTCATCACCAGGGCATTACAAGTTCTTCCGAACTTGGCAAAGTTCGTAGAGTGCTCAACAAAGGCAAACAAGCGGCCAACATGTTCCAGCTACAGCGCCGTTGTGAACGCACTCGGTGATCAGCTGTTGCTGGCAAAACTAGCCTTCATGCTGTCGATTGCTGAAGAACTGGAGCCATTTTTGGCAGAATTTCAGACCGACAAGCCAATGGTTCCCTTTCTTTTGACGGCACTGTAGGACGTCCTACGATTGCTGCTTGCAAGAATTCTCAAGAAGGAAATCCTGAATGCTGCGGACACGCCCCTTAAGCTACTGAAGGTTGATTTGGAAAAACCCGAGAACTGTATAGCTGCAGCCGCCTTTGACGTTGGGTTTGCCGCAAAGAACGAGGCTCCGCAAGGCGCCCAAGCTACCACAGCTCACCTTGCTCAAATCCAAGAAAGACTGCGTTTCCTTCGTTAAGGTGTGCTCCCGAAAGGTGATGGAGAGGTCACCAATGAAGCATAAACTAACTAGGGGTGCCAGCTGCTTGGATCCAGCATTCGCATTGTCTCCAGAGGCTGGCCGCAAACAACTGACCCTTGCACTTGAAGTGCTTTCAGAAGACCAGTGGCTGACTAGTCTACAAGCAGAACGGGCCCATTGTTCCTATGTACAGATCTGTTCACTGGGCCTTGCACAGAAAAACCTGAAAGATTTTGACAGGAATGAAGAGAGGCTAGACGTTCTGTGGCTAGATCTCTGGTCCCATGATCACAAAGAGCTGTTGTCTTTCATCACAATCATTCTATGCTTGTCTCACGGCAATGCTGCCATAGAAAGAGGCTTCTCAGTCAACAAAGAGTGCATTGTTGAAAACTTGAGAGAATCACTCATAGCGCAGCGAGTAGTACACGACACTGTGCTGGAAGCAGGCGGCGTGGGCGAGGTTGAAATTACTGACAAGATGGTGTGGATGGTTTGCAATTCCTACAGCGTCTTTCGAGAGGAATTGCAGAAAAAGAAGGAAGAAAGTCGGGAGGAGTCAGATGTTCTGAAAAACAAGAAAAGAGTGGCCACTCTTGTGAAAGAACTAGAAGAAAAGAAGCGAAGGCTGTTCCGTGAATCTTTAATGGAGGCCAGTCTCCTGCAAGAAAAAATCGACTCCCTTAAGAAGTAAGATGTGTGCTTGGACAATTCTTGTGGAATAACTGACACTCACAGCAAGAGCAGATTGTGTTTGCATAAACTTCGTACAATATTAGACAACCTAGTCAGATACCCTAATTTGTGCTGATTATAATTGTGCTTTATTTAATAAAAAATGCCTTGTGTTGTAATGGTCTTATATATTTAAGCGCCTCTACAATGGTCAGTGAATTTCACCTGAATTTGTCAGGGAAAACCTGGAAAAGTCAGGGAATTTCAAAATAATAATTCGCTAGACACCCTGTTTACGGTAATAGCAGGATTAAAGCTCCGCAGAAGATTCAAACTTCACGTTCCGATCCTGCTGGAAGGGGCTTTTTCATCGGAGGTACTAGGCCAGCCAACGTTTGCATCATTGAGGCACGAAATGTATACCAAGTTTACTTGCGCAACGCTGTTTCGAAGCAACACTTCATAGGATCTTTGTTACCACTGCCTTCGCTGCAATAGCGTGGGAAAGGGGATAATTTTCGGGTTGCCTCGGTAACGGGTTTTGCATCGCTTCTCTGGAGTTGTTTTGAAGTGGGAGCGGTGACTGGCAGCTTTTTGCAACAATTCAGAAACGAGTGTCTGCCCCAGGAGCGCCCATTTGACTCGCTGCACCTGTGCATTTCGTTGCAGCAAAAAACAATCCACCCGATACTGAGTTCAAAGCTAGAGGGTACCACCACAACACACCACAGGATTCCCAGGGTAAGTTAATTCTGTCGTACTCCTGGCTTTGAGTGCACGGCACAGTTGAGCACGCTTCCTAACTAACAAACTAAGTCTAACCTGCTTGTCCTGCAGCAGTGTCAGGACTGACATCACATATTACCACCCTTGTAGAAAATCTGATTGTGTTTTGATTGTTTTCTGATGGAACTTCGTTGAATTAAATACTTTTTTTAACTTATAAGCAGGTTAGATTACTTATATCCTAGGAGATTGTCATCCTCACAGTGTATGCAGCTACCTTGTGACTGAGGGGCTGTGGTCTGCATCCATCGGAACATCTGCCTTCCCTTTTAACATGCTTGTGAATTCCTTGACAAGAGTTTAAAGGGGGACACTACCCAAAGAAGTGAATTTTTGAACCACTTGTCTGATTTAAATGATGTTTACAGGGCTTGTTTCTGTTCATGTTGAGAATATTTCTGCCAAATCTTGTTAACCGGGTGAAGTACAAAAAAATTGCAAATGTTCATAGTTGAAAGTGGGCGTGTCTGCGTAGGAAAACTATCGTTTTGAAATTGCTTATAAATTTGTCGTTTTTATGTGTTATATTACTTTAGGACAGTTCAGGTCAGATCTCTATAGAGCTGTATTTCTATATTATACCATCTTTTATGACAAAAAAAACACATAAACACAAATACTGTTTCTTAGATTTCCATCCTTTGTTCAAAATTTTCGTTCTTGAGCTAGAAAAATTACAAAAATAAAAAATACAAGCTCATAGTTATGTTCTCCTTAAAATATCACCCCAGAAAAACTCATAAAAATTAATCCAAGTTATGTAATAACAAAAACGATAGTTTTTCTAAAGTGAAATTTGTGCCCAAAAAGTGGAATGGAGAAAAATGCGTTCAAAGTGCTCCAACCTCTACCTTTTCTTTAGCATTGGTGGACCGAAAATAATTTATAAGAAATGAACTATGCAGTGTAAACTAATGAAACTTTCTGGGAATACTCTTTAGATGTTGGTGGATGTAATACAGTTAAACCTGGATATAACGAAATTGATAAAAGTTTGCAATAATTCGTTATATGGAGGATTTTGTTATATGCAGTTTTCGCGGAAAAACTCGTAAGGACACGTGGAAAGAAAGCGAAAATTAAAAATCCACGTGGGCAAACTCGTTACGTCATTTATTTAGTGAAAAAGAAGTCTGTAAGCTTGCCTTGTGTCTTTCGCACGAGCGAAGGCAGCACGCAGTGTTCAAAGGACACCAAAGCGTTTAGAGCCCTGTTGTCGTCCTGGGAGCCGGCGACCCGGCGTAATACAGCGATGGCATCCAAAACCTCCCTTGCGGTAAGCACCAAAGGCTGCTCACGTTTGGTGGCAATTGGACAAGAATATATCTGCATTTTAGGTACAGTCGCCGACCGATTATGCGGACTTCGCAGGGACCGAAAAAGCGTCCGAATAATGGAGCAGTCCAAAACATCAGCAGATTGAAAAACTTGCCTTTATTACTTCCAAGTGGGCTTAAAAAAGCTGTAAATAGTGCCCTGTTTCAGGTTACCCTTCAGTTTCCGTTCGGCAACTTTCTGTTGGCTTGAGAATCGATGCCTTCTTTTCTAGCGTTATGGTCTAGTACTTTCTGCGCTTCTTAATGGCACATCGCGGCGGCAGAAGAACAGATGGGGCTAAGACGTCCAAGCCAGCATTGCGCGAACGAGAAAAGAGGCGCAAAACCACGAGCGCAAAATGGCGACTGGCGACGCGAAGAAACGGGAAAAGCAAAATGATAATAATGATGATGATGATGACGTGCAGCTAAATGGAAAAAAAGGGCTAGACTAGCGTCACCTAGCAGTAGTACTAGGGAGTACTCAAGTAGCGCCAGTAGCGCTGCCAAACCAAGCCAATCCATTTGCAGCCAACACAGAATTCAAAATGGCCGCTTCTCGATGGTGTTTTCCGCTGATCGCTCGCGACGATTTTGCTCGAATAATCAAACTTTCGGACTTCAAGCTGTCCGATACATTGGTCGTGAATATACACTATTTCTATGGGTAAGTCACGGTTCCGCCTTTAAGCCTGAAATATCAAACAAATCCAAATTATCAGAGTCCGAAAAAAAAAAAAAAAGGAGATTGCGGCGGAGCGAGTTTGTTATATCAAGGTTATCCAGTGCGAGCGCTTCGTTACATGGAGTTCTCAAATACATGCGCTTCTATGAAGATCGCGTCGGGGAATTAAAAAAGTTCATTAAATAGAGGATTTCGTTGTATACAGGTTCGTTACATCCAGGTTTAACTGTATGACATTCTTCAAAATCAACTTTTTTTGCAGAAATTGTTTTTTCTGGGTAGTGTCCCTCCTTAAGAGCGGTATACCTCGTCTTATCCTACAATGGACTACAGCCAAAGCTATGGACCTTAAGTCCGACTGTAAGCCATTTAGTCGAAACATGGTATACTATTCCAACATGCCTATCATAGCACATTGTAACAATATACCACGTGGCTTTTAACTGGCTCATGACTAGACCTGGTAACCGATAGCTTTGGCCATTCTAAGGTGGGAGGTAAAGAAAGCACTTGAAACTGCACGTCGTTGTTCACAAATTTCTTAATGATAGTACAATTTTGAAAGTACCTTATGTGATTTTGTCTTTTGGAATAGAAAGATAAATGGCGCAACATTCCCTAGTGGTCTATATTTGAAACTGGATTCTGTTGTATTACAGAAAAATGGTATCCGCATTTATAAATTTTGTCAGATAACCGTCTATCACGAGCTTTATGTTATCTGCATTAGGACAATTACATATAAAAGCAATATTTGTGTCATAACGCTTGTTTGTGGAGTATCTGGCTGCAATAAGAGATGTGAAGGAAATTGATGTTCCATATACTAATGGAAGCTTTTCATGTTATCTTTTTTATGAATAAGGCCTCTGCATTTTTTGTTCCTTAAACTTTCACTTGATATCGAAGGTTCTAGCAAAAACTGACATGACAATCAGATTCAGGGCATGTGCGAATAGTGGATTTTGAGTTTGAAGCAAATTCGAAGCAAATTGTGGCTTTAGTCAAGTGTATTTTTAATTGAATATTGAATAGTTGCTGCTCCTTTCACTACTGTTGCACCATACGAAATCCAGCTGAACTCGTGAAGGTTGTCCCCAATCTTCCACTTTCCCACTTCTGGGCTCGGTTAATTTTAATCTAATTGTTACCTCGGAAAGTCCAATACCTCAACTATCAATGTTAAAAAAAACAAAAAAAAACGATATCTACAACGACAAGGAAGGCGCCAAGAGAGCGACCCTGGGAGCCTAAACGCATGCAGGCGCGCGCTCGGATGACATCGTTTGCATAGCTTCGGGTATATTAGGCTGGCAAGGAAATAATGGATTTGACCTCAAATTAAATGTGTACAGATACCCAACCATACCTTATTGAGGGGATGAATAAATCAAGCTATATGCAAATATTGTTCCTTAATCTCAAACTTAAAAAAAAAAAAAAAAAAATTAAGAAGAAGAAGTAATGTACAAATGATGAATGCAGGTTGCCATGACATCGCTGCCTAACACATATTCGTGGTCCTTCGTTTTTGGGTAAAACCCTATGTCTCCCGATATTTACACCCCAAACATGTTTCTTGAAAATCGGTTTAAACTTGATTTTCCCCCAAATTTGGAAATTTAATTTTATCATTTTTCAAATTAATTTTTTCCAATAATATTTTGTAGGAAACGAAGAGTGTGTAAAAACATGTGCGCTAGCTCCAGACCTCCGAAACGAGCCTATAGATTCTGATGGTTTCAGTAAACTGCAGCGATATAGATTGTGCCCCAAAATATTGCTTTTATGCCTATGGTGAAGTATCTTTTGCCCTCCCTTATTTCCGTGTTATTCATAAAAAAAAAAAGAAAAAAAAGAGAGAGGGAAGAATAAGAAATTACTTTTAAAACTTTGTTTTGAAAGAGACAACAGATACATATTTCGTTCCTGTCGAACTGAAGTGATATTGTTGTGCCTATGGTGCAGCATCTTTTGCCCTCCTTCATTTCCGCGTTATTCATAAAAAAAAAAAAAAGAAGAAAAAAAGAGAGGGAAGAATAAGAAATTACTCTTAAAACTTTGTTTCGAAAGATACAACAGATACATATTTTGTTCCTGTCGAACTGAAATGATATTGTTATGCATTGCAAATGTATGTGTAAGCTGTGATGTTGAGGGAATGTTGTCCCAATTCAGATACGTCCAAAAATCAGACATGACTAGGATGGGTACAGAGATGATGTGCATGCAAAAGATTATGTAAGCAACAAGAATTATGAAAAATCGAAAAGCCCAAGTGAGCTCTTATACTATAAGATTTATCTCTCCAACCCCGCTCTCCATTGCTCTGTTTTTAGAACCATCGTACATATCATCACGTGTAGACCATGAGTCATGACCTAAAGGTTGGGATTCCCCATTAAAGCGCCTCCACTTTTAATGCCTCTTTTCTACCCCAGACCTCAATTGACTGGAATCTCCTTCCTGCACATATAGGTAGTCTCAATAACTAACACTGTTGGTTATAAAAATGTTTTTGCTAACTTTTTAACAGATGTTGCGTAGTGCATAATGTTTTCCCTCACTCGTCTCTGTTACATCTATGTGTTTAGAGCAACCGCCCACTCCCCTCTGTAATGCCCTCGGGCCCTGAGGGAATAATAAATGAAATGAAATATGTATATGCTCCAATGTTATCTTTTGTGTTCCAATGACCTGATTGTGAAAAACAAAACAATCAATGCTCCTTATTGTAAATTATATATTTTTGTTAATCCGATTTCTCCTTGATTACGGAATCCCGGACAGAAGCACACTAGGCAAAAGCTCATAACTCTAACTTGTGAACTGAGATAAAAGCTCACCCAGATAAAATTGTTTGCTTTTCTACATGAACTCAAATAATGTGAGAAAGTAAGCATCACATTCTATGAAAAAGTATGTCTAATACTTCCGCAAGGTATGTTTCTTGTTTAAGAGAAGGACGTTTATTGATCAAATCTTTGAAGGTGAATACAGCCTCCCACTGCTCGAGCAGTTTCGGCATGTCTCTGGGAAGCTGATAGTCCACATGCAGTTTTCTCAGGTGGTTCTGAAGGTACTTCGTTGCCTTCCAAACCTTGGCGGGCTTCCAGTAAAGCTGTTGTGACCAACGCTTGATCCTGTTGAAGACATTCGATCAGCCTTCAGACACACCCATCTTGAAGAACTTTCTTTTTCCATTTGCTAATCAGAGTTACCTGCATCATAAAAAAAAAAAAAAATGTAACTAGCAGTGCTGAAAAGTCGCTTTATATAGCATCCACATAGATGAAGAACAACTGGGCTCAAAAATGATACTTTTCAGTATATGCTTTACTGAGTGGGGAGGTCACTTATGTGGAATCACTTCCGTGACCCTGCTTAGCCCACAATTTAGCCCAGCCCATTTCACTCCGAGAAAACTTTTGTTCAAGTTATCAAAAAAAGAAAGGATCTTATGTCCGGGTCCGCCGAAGAATAAGTGAGCTTTTGTGTGGGTTCGCTGAAGAATAGGTGAGCTTTCGCCCGATGAGCATCTGTTTGTTTACCCTATTACGAGCTTGGAACAAAGCGACCAATATTTTCCCCCTGATTTTTTAAAATTAAAAACTCAAAAACGAAGGACTTTACATATATTCTTGCATAATAGCCTCAGTTTAATATTGAAAATTTTACTGCTATGTAGATTATAAATGTTCATAAAGCATACGTTTGCTTTAATGTACACCAGGCACATCCCGCTTTCAAGGTGTGCTTTTCTTCTAAGCACACGTCTGCACTGCAGCAAAGCAAAGTTTGCGAGATTGCAGTGTCACCTTTGTGGGTATTGCTTCTCTGCAGTGCACCGATGCTCAAGGAGAAGCGTGCTCAATGGGGTTAACCCGCCGCGATCAACACTCTGAAAAGTATGAATCTTGCAATACATCTTGAAGCAAATATCAAATAGCATCTTATTCGACACTACTATTTGAAAATTTTGAATATTTGCACTACCCTATCACATTCCAATAAGCAATTCATAATTCACCAGCTGTTCATTACTTCTGAATGAATGCTTAACATATTTCTTAAGGGTTTTAAGATAGCATGCCAGTAAGCTCAATTGCTAGATTCTCCCGTTTGAGTAGGTCGCTGAGGAACGTGAAACTATAGGAAAAGTCAGGGGCTCTCGGCATGCATGTTCCTTGATATACCGACGAGGCCCCTGAGTGTCTTGATGCTGTCACGCAGGACGGCACAATCGAACGCGTGAGCTATCCACGCTACGTTGAAGCGGGCCTCGTGTCACGGCCCGTCAGCGCCCGGGGGACGTCGTCATCATCTGCAGGCGCCACCGGCATCGCTGCGGCTTCGTCTTCGCGGGCGATGCGTCACCACCCGAGCACCTGACAGCCGCTTGGGGGTGGTGAAGGGGGCTATGCCCACCAGCAGCAGCACCATCACCACCACCATCACCACCACCACCACCCGTCGGGTGCGGGACCCTCGGGTTCGTGAGCGGGACCCATGCTTTCAGCCCACACTGTTGTGTTCGAACCAGCCCACGATGCGGCTGTGGCCATGTCTATGTCTATGTCTGTGGCTACGGCTACGGTTGTGGCTATGACTGCAGCTTAAAGCGTGCAACATAGAGGCTGTGGCTACAGCAGTTTTTGTGTCTGGCTACGGCTGCGGCTTTTACCACAGCTGTGGCCATGGCTCTGTCGATGGCTATGGCTACAGTTGTGGCTCTGACTGTTCTTGGCTATGGCTGCAGTCGTGGCTAAGGCATTGGACTTGCCCACGACTGTTGCTTTGGCTACAGTGTCGGCTATGCTTAGGGCTGCGGTTTTGGCTACAACAGTGGCTTCACGCTCGAGACGAAGTGGCTTTCGGGTACTGGAATTGGGGGAGGGGGTCTTTGCATCTCGCATCTGTACTTAAATGTGTAGAGCATCGCTGTACCTGTGTCAACAAATATTTTACAGTCCATCTGAACAATTTTGCTGCAGTACCTATTTTTTTACTGTAGTCTCTGGTTGTCCTTTTGGTTGTGCTATTTTGTGGTCCTCCGCTGAAAATCCGAAAGCCTGTCAGAACAGAGATGAACGACTTAGAGCCATTGAAGTGGTGCAGCAAGTAGACGAGGGCAGCATCTGTGTTTGACTGTGTACGTCATCTGTGTGCTGCTTTAGTACCTCAGAGTTGATTCAGGTACAGCGATGTCCCCAAGGGGGCGATTGCAGCTGCAAAGATATTCGTAGAGCAGAGGGCTTTATGCGGCTTGAGCATAGAGCATTTTAGCAACATCTATCGGGGCTTTTTGTAAATCACTCTTTAAGTAGGCATCTCTGCTAGACCCATGATTATGGAACCCCACAGTATAATTCCCAACAGTTGATTTGACAAGGCTGAACAGTTACTTTGTTTTCGACGATCCAGGCTTCTTACAAATGGCACAAGAGAAATATGGCAGATCGGTTCTTTCTGTCTTGCTAAAGCTCGGCAGACATTTGACAAGTGTGTCTTTGTATGTGAAGCACATTGTTGTAGAAATACTGTCGCATTTGAAACCTATTCTTAATTTAATTTTGCCCATTCGAATACCATTTAAAAGGAGGAGGAAAAGTCTTTCAAATTAAAACTTATGACAGGTAGCTGTTGGAAAATTACAGAATCATTGCATCACGAGTTGGAGTGGGTGCCCTGACTTCTTTGTCAGTATCAATTGTGAGGAAACACACTTTATAAAATCTGATAGCGATCAAAACGTTTAAGGCCTAACATTGTATAGAGCATTTCTCCAGCACGCTGCTGAATTCTGAAACGATTTGTTGCTCATTTTGGGTTGCACGCCAATGACGGCCAAACTATTCTTGGCATTATGGGTATGTTCGTTACACTATCCGTCTTAGGCAGCGTAGCTTCATCGTTTCGCCGTTTGCAACGGCTCGGCGGCGTACTGCCGATCGAGCTGGTGGGGTCATTTAAAACTGTTCTTTGTGCCCGAACAGCACCTGTAGCCCGCCATTCGTGCGGACCGGCAAAAAGTATAGCCCCTATTCTTCTACGTCGAGGAATTTGCATACAACCGAGACGCGGTAGGCACGTAAGCGGAGGAGATATCAGCACGGGCCACCGTGCGCATTGCTCAAACGACCCGCGAGCGAGGAGTGCTTTGTTCCCCGAGGATCCATGTGTTGTAACAAAATCAACTCGCCTCGTGACGACGCCGGCGGCGAGATCGGTTTCTATGGTGGTTGCATCTCGCATTGTGTTCACAGTCGTCTGCAATCGGTCGACCTGCGTGTACCGGGACGTTCTTCCAGAAGGTTTCTGGGGAGTCGTCGCCTTGTTCGTGGTTTCTGCGACAAAGTGTCGCTGAAACTCGTAGCCACGTTCTTAACGCAGGCGTGCCAGATGGACGAATCCGTCGCGAAATTTCTGCTCTTCGATGTCGCAGCGTGTCACGGCGAAATCGGTATCGGAGTTTCATTAACGACGAAGGTTATAGCTACCAGTCGTTCGGCAACAGTCACGAAGTCTGGGTAACTGGCAATAGCTTTACCAAGTCACGTCGTGCGTTTGTTTCCATTTAAGGGGGAGGAAACGCTGTCCTGCAAACTAAAACTGCCATGGGGGAAATGAAAGAAGAAAAAAAAAGCCATACACCACACGAAGCTCAAATTATGTCGTCGTTATATACACTATTTACGATGTAGCTATAGCTGTACATACAAGACTTATATACATATATAATATAATATACATACATATAAATATATATATATTGCTTGTGACTCAATTATGATCCTGCTACTGACGGTAGTCCTAAAGGCGCACCGACGATTACACCGGATCCGTACGCACGCCATTGCGACGAAGGCGTTTCGAACTTTGCAGCAAAAATTCCAATGTCTACCTTCACTGGATACCATCCTAGGCAAGCCTCACAAGCATCTTTCGGAAAGAGTATCTTTAGGGCTTTAACTCTACGTAGTGTGGGGTCTTTCTCCCCACAAGTCCTCCAAACTGTGAAAGCCACATGTACAGGGTTGCGTTTCAGTGCGTTGCAGGGGTCGGAAGCCATCTCAGTCGGCGTTTGGGCAGGGTGTCGGTTATGCACTTTTGTCAATGTCTTGCCAAGTTCCTTTTGCATCCAGGTAGCACAAATTGTGTAGGCAGTTGAAAGTCGACAGCATAAATAAACCATTTACTCGTTTTAGGATCTTAGTGCACCTTCTTCAAGATTAAAGGCTGTATGCACAACATTGGCCTCCAAGATCTATCGGTATCTTTGCTTGATGTTCCCATTTGACTCTTGGTTGTTCATGTTGAACTACCAGCTTAGCTTAATGTCACTATAGAGAACGCTGTACTTCATATTTTTTTCAAGAAAGGAGACAAGCCTGCCTAGTACGTCGTTGCGGGCAGGTTTTTAATTCCAGTGCGCTACTTTCCAAACATGAAATGCGATACTGTGGAATCGCAGAAGAGGCTGCTCAATGAAAGCTTCCTGTATGCTTTGCTTGATACAAAAACATGCCTTGTAGCCTATACAATATGGTGCACTTTCCTGCACCCAGGTTTTGGAGCAATTCTGCATTTGTTCTATGAAGGGTTAGAGAGGCATTGACAGGTTCTTGTTGGTATCTACAACAGATTATAGACAATGGGAACCTTAAGGCTAGCTGATGCACATTGGTCTTCACATCAGGAAATAGAGCACCCTGTAACACCTAAATTTCAACCCAGCCCTTGAGCTGTACATGAAACCATTCTGACATTATGCATTACATTTAATGACGTCATTTTTTGTAGGTGTCGCTCACATTTACAACATAGGGAAGTGGCCAACGTGTGGACAGCACCTATCGCCCCTTCGAACCTAAGCACAATCTGCTAGCTAGGATTTGCAACTTGCTGCACTTCTGCATGCATGCAGCGTTCTTTCTCTGGCTTATCATTGATGGCAAAGCTACCTTTGAACATTTCCCTTTGTGTCAATGCTTTCTGTACGACTATGACAACCTCCAAACACTGTACTAGTATAAACAAACTCGACAACATTTGAAAGTAGCTCAGACATTGCGTGTTACAAGTCAGATTTCGTGAATTCGTTGCTAGATCTTCCGTTAAGTGTGTCAGCTCGGAACGCTTCTATTTTTTGTGACATCATCTAGGAATGTATTGTGCACAATGTAGAGCGAAAAGTCAGAAAAAAAAAAGTCTAGTTGCTTGAACACGTCGTCTTTCATTGAATGTGTTGGTGTGTGTTCTTCACTGCCTGTTGGAAAAGTAGCATTGTGAATATGTAGATATGCCTTTTTGGTTACTAGTCATGTGTGCATTTCGTGGGACAATGTTTCTTGTTACTCCTTATATGTGAATCTGTGTTTTGTTGGAACCATTTCATACTTTTAATTCCCATAATGTCTACTGCTCTGTTTTTGACAGATTTTTGTTTCACATTTACTTGATTTAAGGTGTTCTTACACAAGTTCATGACCCCCCTTATATTTCTGCTTGTCAATTTTGAGCTTGATTTAAAAAAAAAGTAAGACGAAATAGAGTTATGTTTGTATCATGTCTTCTAAAAAAACGGTTGTTTCATGACTAAGGCTGTTGCAGGTTTTTTCCCATGTTTTTTAGTGTTTTTATGCAATTACCCAACTTGTTGCAACTTTCACCATGCCTGCACATTGTTATTAGTATCTGTAAAAAACATTAGAAAATAATTATAAAAATATTCGCTGTGGCTAGCGTTACGTCCGGACGGAGCACTGGAAACGCGTATACCTAACCCTCCCGCCCCGGAGGGAAGGCGGAGATTTGGACGTAACTTGGGTTACATCGCCCGTAACGCTAGACACTTCGAAAAATATTTCACTGCCTGCAGGCAGGGACTCATCTATTCGAAGGCCACTCCAGCAAGATGAAAAAAAGTACTTACGTAATCTTTGATTTTGATCCATTGAACATTGACTGAAATTCTAAACAGAGATGGTAAACATTTCATCCTGGAATCACCTCTACCAGTTAGGAATCTGCCAACCACATGCTCTGACATCGCTAGTTAGTAGTCATGTGGCACTTTTCATGCTCTCTCTTCAGCATTGTGCTGCACAAACATGCGGATAACGAAGAGGGAAGTGCTTGAACAGTACTCATGGACTCCCGTGCTGTCATGATGTGCATTATTCTCAACCGATATCCGTTATTCTCAACCGGTATGCATTATTCTCAACCAAAAATTGTCTGAAATGTCATTACCGATTTTGACGGCAAACAAAATGCCCCCAGTTTTGGCTTGAGGGGTTCTTTGGGCTGATGTTGTTTCTTTAATTAGTGATGTTATCAATGAGCCAAGGGTTGTTGGTTTTGAACCAGGCTGCTGCATTTAGATCTCCAAAGTGCTCTCTGATGCCCCTTCAGGTTGTTTAACGTACATGTGTTCCAAGCTTCAGGTATATATGGCGGTGCTGGTTTATAAAGTTTGTTTTTTATTTCTATCATGCACATTCGACTGTTGCTTTACAGTGGCTTAAACAGTTTTTATCATTTTGTTTTTTTGTCATGAAAGCTTTGCTCACCCGGCATTCATCAGCATTCCTCGCAAGTTAATCACATGAATTTGGGTGGTGCCTCTGCTCAGTTGGTATTTTAAGAGATTTGCTCGTGTAGTTGTTTGTTGTGATTTGAAATTGCTGGCAGGAAGTTTCAGAACTGTTGAGGGTGATCAAAGGGTGGTGGCAAATTAATACCATTTAGACCCTCACATGATCAGCCATTAACAAAAATTGGTGTGGACATGCCAAATAATATAGTAAAATCTTTCCATATAGCAGACCCAAGGAAATAGTTTTCAAGACTACCACTACATTTCCAAAGTATATGCCAGCAAACTTCTGGGTTAGCTCAAAATCATTAAAACTAAAACCTAAAAAAAAAAAAGGAAATTATTTGTGTGGCCAGAAATAGCCACCTTTAGAAAAATTGAAAATCTTCAGTGTTCTCTTAATGCTTGAATTTTGTTATTGAGGAAACAATTCAGTTATTTTTAGTATCACATAGAAAGTTCACAAGTCAAATATTACAATGTAATTGCGTTTAAATTTTTATTAAAATGACACACAGGGTACCGTGATACAGATGTCATGGGACGCAGTGCCAGAGCCAAAGGTTCAGTTTATTAACATGGGTCATTTCAGATGTTATCCCATCAAAGATGCAAAGTGCAGAGCATGAAGAAATTTGGTCAAATTTCACATAAACGTACCAAACAAAGTTCACATAAAAAAAAATGTTGCAAACCTGCAAGTTATGTTTTTAGGAGATTGCATAAGGGTTCACGCCCTCTCAAGTTTCTTTTGTGTATTTTTTGGTAATGATGAACAGTCCTGCTCGCTTAATTTTTGAAATATTTTATCAGGGTCAAAGCATCTAAGTTCAAGACATTGTAAGCAAGAATTGACACAGTTGCTCTATGAAATTTCTAGCTAAGTGTTTGCGACTCCAGCAATGCACATTTTATCCCCGTCCCTATGTTTCACGCTTTCTCCGCCAGGCCACGCCTGGCGGAATGTGCACTTTCACTGCACATTCCGACTGGCGCAAGCTCCCCGTCTTGTCGCCTCGCGTATCGATCACCAGATGGCAAGCGACACCTCATTTGGAATTTCAAATATACCCTGGAAGTGGTGCTGGTGAATGCCAGGTGCGCGCGACATGGCCAGTCACGTGGATCTCCAGTGAGAATCTCGATGCTAAGCAGAAGGTACTGCAAGTGTTGGTTGTTCCTCCCCCTCCTCCCCATGGCTGGTGCATCCGAAGAACTGCGAGTTCTGCCAGCAGCCGCCCCTTGTAAATACAAAGGCGTCAACGCTTTACGACATGCAAGTGTTCGAGACGTATATTCTGCGAGGCTTTGTTGGTGACGTCGCTTTTTTCTTTTTTGTCGTTTGTTTTTTACTTGTCTTTTATTAACGAAGGGGCAAACGTTTCTTCCGAAAGTTACGTTTATGTCCGTACCTCGCTTGAACTGCCCAGCGTAGAACGAGTTTTTTTTTTGTTGTTGTCTTCGGCGGCCCTAGAAAGCACATTATCTCGGGATAAAAAAGAGGAGCAGTTCACAGCAGGCGACAGACACTCCAGTGCTCGGAGAGTATGAGAGACGGCGCAAGGGGTCTTCGCAAAGGTTATTTTTCTTTTGTCACTTGGGGTGACAGTATGCCGCCGGGTGCAACTCTGGTCCCTTTCATCTTGCGTGCAGTTCTGCCGGAACGATGTATTCATATTTGTATGGTTCATCGGGGTCGGTCGATCGCACTGCTGTTCATTAAAGCGCAACCCATTGCAGAACTGCAATGCTGCCTCAGTGTGTGGCGTCCTTGGTACATCGAATATCTTGTTTCAAAATGGTGTCCTCACAACGGAAAACTATTTTCACTTGGAGATAAGCGGCAACCATGGAACATGCTTGGTGTGGGTACACCTACTGCCGCAAAAGAAGCTACACTTGGGGTATTGGCACTCCATTCCTCGATCACCTCCTGGACACCACCATTTCGGTACTTACTGCAGAGCGAGTGCCTGTGTCCGATCCCCGAGTACCGTTTAATCCTAAGTGCGCCACCCAATGGTAATTAATTTTTTTGAATAAAAACAAAAATATTTGTTTGCAATTATTTCAATTCCGAAACCAGAATCACTAATATTTCCATACACTCGTCGAGGCTGCCAACACGCCAGTGTCACTCACACTCGCAATGCAAAGTTAAGAACTTTTAAAGGCTTATTCACACGATGCATCTTTTCAACGCGCCACAGTTTAGCGAAACCAAGATTTCGCGAAATCGGCCTGTTCACACGTGGAGTTTGACACGCGAAACCTGTGACGTACGGACTCGCGAGAATTTCACCAAAACTTGTCGTCTGCACAGGGAATACCAAGCGTTTCGCATCAAAATGATATGAAGTGTGCACAGTGTGAAGAGACAGTCTGTTTTATTAATACCACTCAATGAACTTCGTCAGATTCGGCTCACTGGGTTTACTAGTCCTGCCAAACCCGGGAAAGACCGCAAACGTCCAAGAACAGGCAGATGATCTCAAAGCATTTCGGACATTTTTGCACCGCTAATAAAGAAAGTTATTCCCAGTCATCAGGTTTATATCCGGTGCTTGCACTCGTCGCGACTATTGATGAATGTGCACCGCACCACCAACCGTACTGTAGGCACCGTTCACACACCTGCAACTGAGTAGGACCGAGACTCGTCGCCCGTACGCACCGCTTCTCCGCTTGTCGTTCGCCATGTTTGTTTATTTTCTTTCGGCTTTGGCTCGGGTACGGAATCGGCCGAAAATCAGACTCCTCCAAAAGCTCGCTCCTCCTCGAAGGTCAGACGTCGTAGCGAAGTCGAGCGGCCATTGGCAGCGTCCGCGTTTTTCCGTCGGGTGATTGACAGGCCTCGGTGAGGTTTCAGCAAAAAATCGCTCCTCAAGCGAGGAAGACGCGCCACTTTTTCGGTTGCGTTCAGACGGGGAATCTGTTTCCCGAAACCTAGTTTCGCGACACAAGATTCGCCAACAAGATGCATCGTGTGAATAGACCTTAAAGGGTAACTGCAAAGAAAAATAAAGTTTTTTTAAACAGCCTAATTGGGACAAGCATGTCACAAAACAAATGTTCCGCGAAAAAAAAAATATTTTTTAGCAATATTTACGTCACAGGACATAATTTAGTCAGAGTCGGAACACCTCCACATTTGAAACTCCCGCTCTGTCGACCCCGCGGAGGAGAATGACGCCCCGCCCCTCACTCTTGGATTTGCTCTTTTTTGTTGACTTGGCTGCTGAGCTGAGCGTCTCGACTTCCGGTGAGATCTGGCAACAACGCACGTTAAACATGGCGCCGGTATTGTTTTGGTTTGATGCAACGTTACTAAAACCCTCAGTTGGGAATCTCACCCTTGAAACCTGGGCCGCTGGCATCCACCGAGATCGAGCTAAATGCGATAACAGCGCCACCCTTTGGCGACGAGTTGAAACATGAAAGTTGCTTTACATAGGTACTGCGATATGGCCCTGCGAGATGGCGCCACCGGCCCTTGCCCGACTCGACGCGCGGCAGTGCAGTTCCCGGAGTGGACGCTGCGGGAGAAATGGTAGCGTTGCGATCGTCATTAGCTCGGTTCTCGACAGGGGGGTAAAGGTGGGTGAGGAGGAGTGGCAAACCCCGTGCGCTGACATCCGGGGGCCCAAGTGAAAGATCGCGAAAGAGAACGACAGAACACGAGAAAAAGAAACCAATGTTACCAGCTGAAGGACGACAGTCGCAATGGTAATCGCGAAGACTGAAAACTCCTAGCAAAATAGACGGTGATAATTTAACGTTGGAAACTAAACTCTGAGCTATTCTAAGTTTTATAAAAATAAGTATACTCATTACGCTGCATTAACTTCCCTTCTGTCGAAATATCGGATATCAGGTAGTTGCGCGGTTTTGTATTCCTGGGACGCGGCCAGCGAAGCCGGTTATCTGGTTTAGTTTAGTGTTGACGAGAGGCCGTACGTCTGCGCGCTATACAAAAAGAAAGCTTCGAAAGGAACGCGAATATCTTTCCACCGGTAAGTTCGTGGATTGTTGAAGTTCATGAAACTGCTCTGATGATATTGTTGCGGCCTCCGCCCTCCGCCCGCCTCCGCCATATATTTTACCTGAGACGTCGAGGCACCCTAGCGCGCTCCATCTCTGGTTCTCCTGCGCGCGTTCGAGTAAGAGCGGCGCGCCGGCCGGGCCCGAGGGTCAGGTTTCTTCCCTCCATGCGCAGTCGCCCTCAGACGGATAATAAAACCGCAGAAACGTTTTGTACAAACGCTGAGTCAGACGTTTTTTTTTTTTCATTCGCGCCCTCAAAATCTCGGAACACAGCCAATCGAAGGCAGTTGGTAACCATGTGTGGGACCCCGAATGTCTGCCTGCATGCTCCGCCGCTTGCGGCAGCCAGAATGCATGGGAAAATGGCGGACCTTTTCCTCTAGAGTTAGTATGTATGATCTCTATGGTTCTCGAGTACAAATCGGCAACGTTACTAGAATTACTCAGTTGGGAAACTGCCATAGAGCCTGCTTTAAAAAAGTGGCCCCGATCCGTACTCGAGAACCGAGCTAATGGCAATCGCGACGCCGCCATTTTTCCCGCAGCGCCTGAGCCGTTATATGCAAGAACCGTCCGCCATCAGCATTCTGTGGTACTAGCTGCTGTTCGAGATTTTCTCTCGGTCCCACTTAAAGGGATACTTCAACGAAATTTGAAATATTCCCGTCATGTTCAAAAATAGGTTGAATATGATCCACAATATCCGTAAATGACAATCGCCCGTTTGTATTTTGATCCTGGTGGCTGTATTTTTCGTTATAAACGGCCCACTCTGGCAAGCGCTCGGAGAAGGCCCAGCGCAATCGTGACGTAAATCGTCTCAAACGAGCAAAGCTACGGCGAGGCTGACGTCAAGAGGATGGCCTAGTCGGTCCAGCCACCGAAGCGGCTGCTTTTGTACGAATTTTGAGTGACGGGTTAATCTTCTATAATCTTGTAGGGGGACAATAGCGACTTCTGCGACACACAAAAAGGATTCTCGGAAAGAGGGGAGTTCCTCCTTCCCCCTTCTTCTTCGTGGCCGGAGGCGAGACGACCTCCGTCACTAGCTCTCAAGGTTCCTAGACGAGCATTACAAACGAGGCGTTAGCGACATCCACCAGGTGCTCTTTGCTAATCGTTTAATTCGTTTTAAAATTCCTTTTCGAGACTTTTTTAACAAGATATTGGTATGTTCCATGGGATACTGCTCTTTTGGACACATATAGACCAAAAAATGAGCGCCGAAATTTCGTTGTACGCTCAATTCCGAAAAATTTAGGCTTACATGTGATTCCATTTCACAAAGCACGACTAAACAGCTCTACGACTTCGGATTCTCGAAATGTGGAATATTATTTGTGTAATCTCAATTTAAACATCTGCTGATACCGAAACCGAAACTTCGGTTGCGTCAGGCAACCTTGATCTCGTGTCATCAAAGGCTATGTTCCAAATCGCCTCCTCCACGTCAGCGGGTAATACCACGTGACATCGCGAGTAAACGATCCGCGACTCGATTTTGGAACGGCCGGGATAATCACCTGGATACTACGCGGATTGGCTTCATCTTGGACTACGGCAAACAGAAAACACAGCAGTGATGGGAGAAAATAGCAGACGATTCTTTTGATCATGAAGAAAGCACTTGAACAAACGATAATATCAATGACGACGCGGTGTTTTTTGAGGTGGATCCACCAGCTCCTTTTACTCACCTTCCTTATGAGCTGTATATTGAGATGAAAATTACTTACTCCTTACAGTTGGACATCAAAAACGTGTTTTTATTAATCAGCGAGAGTGCCCTAAACATATATATTCCACGCATTGTAATTGTACCTATTATGTCTTGCAGAAATTGATTCCACACGGTGCAGTGGTACAGCGCGACGGTGCTTTCTCAAGTATGATATGAAACTTACCCATGTTGAATTAACCTGAGACTGCTCGCCTGCACCCTTACGATTTTTTCTATGAAACTTAGGTTCGCATTGACGCGAATATGATTACAATAAAATCTTTGAAGCCTTCAGTGCTTTACAAGCGTTATCCTCTCATTACGAACACTCTGGAGGAAACAAAAATACTACCTTATCATTTACTGTGTTTAAACATTTTCAGCCTTGAACGTGAGAATATGGCATTCCCTCCAACGCCGAGGGCGAGGAGAAGCTCCCGTTTACGCTCGCACACTCATAATAACATGTATACCTTCCCGGGGAAGGTGCACGGTCTGGATGTAATGCAGTTAATTTGTGCGTTGAAAACAGCAAATCGCAATAACCACACATGCTGCACCTCATTCTTTCTCATTTCGAACGTCCGCCGCCAAAAGCAACGGAGCCCGCTGTCGGCGCAGAAAGCAGACGACGAACAGATCACGTGACGTATTTACTCGACTTGATCCGAGGTTACCCACCGATCGAGGAGGGTAACGTGAGTAATTACTCCGGAGTAAACAACCCGCTTCTGGAACGCGAGTTCTGACGTCATCGAGTAAGCTCGAGTAAGTTTTGGAACGCCACGGTACGAAACCTTTACTCCGGAGTCGGATCGAGTAAATTTTGGAACACAGCCAAAGTCATGGCCACGTCAGGTCGAGCCACGTGGTCTTGTGACGTTCGCGGGGGCGAGGTACAGGACACGCGACGCGGGCAGGTCGCTTCGCATGGCGTGGACGGTGATGGCCCGGGTGAGAGGGGGAAGGGGAGAACACGAAAGAGGAGAGGGGGAGCGGAGAAACCGGACATGCGATAAACGCGCAGGGCAGCGCAAACTAGCGCATCCGCGTTACGGTGATTACGTGGACGCCGTAGAGCCAACACCGGGAGGAGAAACTCATGACGTCATCGTTCAATTTCGCTCTGAGAAGTAAAAACAAACAAAACGTGAGAATGACGTAGTCATGCCTCTGACGTAGTGGTTCAACGTTTGCCGCTCCAACTACGTCGCCTTGACTGCGCTGACGATTGCGCCTCACGTCGCGCGCTAGAGTTGGCAGATTTCGACGACTTGGCTCATTTAAAAGTTTGCTGGCCAGTTTATTAAATATATAGACGGAATTAGATCGTAATATTTGACATGGGGTCTTCCCATATAATATTGAAGAGGGCAGCATAGTTTTCTAAATATCAAAAATGAAGCGGAGTTGCCCTTTACGCCTCTCCCTGAAGACCGTGCAGAGTCACGACTCCTGTGTCGCGAAATCTCAAAGAACTTGTAGTAAGCTTTGCTGCCACCTTTTGAATGGAATGGGGCTCTGTTGCCGGTTTCCCTCCGTCATCTGGATGAGTGTGGCGCGTGGGCGCCGACTGATTGTGTTTGCTGCGTCGGCGCTCGGCTGGGGCTCATGCTCAATTAGAGCACGGGTGCCGGCTGAGCGGTGCTCGCATCGGGTGGGGCTGGTCGGTGCCTGTGCTGGCCGTCTTGGGGGTGGGGGGACCTGGCACTGGAGCTTTGTTTAGTCGGGAGGTTTTGGTTTTGGTTTTGTTGAGTGATATTGATGTTTTTCTGTTTACTTGTACCCCCTTTCTCCTGGGTGGCTGGCTGACAGGCGCATTGCGTACGGGTTTTCACCTATCTGCTCAGCCTAGCACGTCACCCAGGGTAGTTCTTTATGTGCAAATAAATATTATTATTATTATTATTATTATTATTATTATATATTACTCCGGGAACTGCACGGCTGCACCAGCCGAATGCAGCTAACAGAGTTCTCGGTTGGGCCAATAGGGGCGCTGCGTCGCTGGCTTCTCTCTCGTACGTCCATCCAAAGAGCAGATAGTCTAGCTACCCACCCGACTCCGACCAGACTGCTATGCTTATATTCGCCGCTATGATTTTGAGCGCTGGCGACGTGTATATAATCTCCGCTACCGAAAGCGAAGCACTCTGGGCTCTTCCGACCACAGTACTTCCGACCCATTAGGTGCGGGGGGAAACGACCGTTTTTGTCTTTTTTTGTTTTGTTTGCGCTCGCTCGTCACTCCAACTTTTCAAACCGTTCCGCGCGTGCTGAAATCGAAAGTGCGGAGTTTACGGCAGTACTAGCAGTACGGTGCAACGCTGCGGCGCGCTAATATTAATTAGAGACGTACGTCTCTAATTTGACAGAGATTCTGCCGAGTGTGTTGCGTGCCTCATGACGGCGTACTACGGAGTCTACAGCGCGGCGAAGTGGTGTAACAATTTTTCAAAAGAACTCTGAGTGCTCATTCTTGCGGTTTCCAACAGACGACAGGTGAACCTCTATATCAAACTTTTTTGTCAGCGTTCGAAACTCGATCTTTCCACTAGAGCATAGAAATGGATTGCGTGTGCAAATCGCCAGGGCTTTGGAAGCCTGCCCGGCTTGCCGACGAGCAAGCTGCGCCAGCGTCGTTTGTGCAGCGAACACTTCGGCGCTACCGCGTTTGCAAGCTGTAGGAAGATTCGTTTGTGGAAAAACGCGTGCCCCACCGTTCTCGTTACGAATCCGCTGCTTCAAGGACTTGTTCCTCCAGGTGAGTTGCTGTCAGAGCAATCTTCAGTTAACTTGACAGCTTCGTTTTTATATCTTAGGATAGAGTACCGAAAAACACCTACAGTCAGAGATGTAATCACTCCAAAACAGTAGTTGTTTTCTTTCTTTCTTAATTGCATTGCCTATTAGCGAGTTTCTTTATGGTTTATTTATCGTTTATTCTTATGCAGCTCACCTGCAAGCCTTTTCTTTATTTCAGTGTTGATTTGTTTGTGTATTCAGAATTTTTGTTTGTGGGAGTTGTTTATAGAGCCATTTAGATAATTCGATGATGAGTGCTTTCCTCTTAGTTTGTACATTAAAGTAATTAATTTCGTTTTACATATTGGACAACTTTTACTGCGTTTACTGCCTACTACAGCCCTTGGTTCCCCTTGGAGGGCGGTGGACTGCCAACGGAGTTTGTACATACGTGTTTGAAATACCGCAACTCATTTGAATGGTGTTTAATAAAAAAATACATTTCATGAACGTGCTGGTTCTGTTTTATTGCACTGGTAATATCACTCGAAGCGCAGTTGTTGTGAAGTACATCGCACGCGGCTCGTCTGCTAGACCGGTGCCGTGCTGGCCGCTCACAGCGGCCGGAGCGACACGAGTCTAGCAAGCAAGCCAGAAGAAGAAGAAGAAGAAAAAAGAAAATGGGGGGGGGGGGGGGGGAGCACGCCAACGACAGTGGTGGCGCCATCTGGCAGTCTTTCGAGACAGATTTTCGTCTCCGACCGTACGTATGTTCGCCTTTCTGCCACTAGCGCCTTGTGGCGCTAGTTTCTCCTTACCACGGTGGAGGCTACAGCTGCACTCGGCTGGCTGCACGTCGAGTTGGGCAAGGGCCGGTGGCGCCATCTCGCAGGGCCATCTCGCAGTAGTTATGTAAAGCAACTTTAACGTTTGAACTCGTCGCTAAAGGGTGGCGCTGTTATCGTATTTAGCTTTGTCTCGGTGGACGCTTGCGGCCCAGGTTTCAAGAGTGAGTTTCCCAACTGAGGGTTTTAGTAACGTTGGTCCAAACTAGCTTTATTTAGTGACACTAGTCCAAACCAACGTTACTAAAACCCTCAGTTGGAAAACTCACCCTTGAAAGCTGGGCCTCTGGCGTCCACCGAAACCGAGCTAAATACGATAACAGCACCACCCATATTTAGCGACGAGTTGAAACGTGAAAGCTGCTTTACATAGCTACTGCGAAATTACCCTGCGAGATGGCGCCACCAGCCCTTGCCCGACTCGACGTGCAGTTCCCGGAGTGGACGCTGCGGGAGAAATGGCGGCGTTGCGATCGCCATTAGCTCGGTTCTCGAGTACGGATCGGAGTCACCTTTTCAAAGCAGGCTCTATGGCAGTTTCCCAACCGAGGGGTTCCAGTAACGCTGGTTTGATGGTACACGAGAATAGAGCTGTAACGAGAAGCTGCGCGGTTTGCGAGCACATAGCAAAGACGTGACCGGAGAAGTGCACCTGTGATGTTCCCTGAAGACGGAAAGTATCATTCGTAATCGTCGTGTGTGCTTGGAGAGCGAAGGGAGTCGCAGTGCCCACGAGTGCGCAACCACAAGCCAACGTTCACGACAGCGCTGCGTTGACTTCGGCGATCTTGATCTGTTTGGTGCAACACGACGATGCGACAAAGAACTGAAACGTTCGTGGTGTGTGTGGTGCGGTGCTTGGAAGTAGACACCCACACTAACACAGCGCAGATTGGTTGTTGTGTGGTTCAGTCCCGTCGTCGTCAGCTTATCCAGTCAAACTGGTCCGGGAGGACCCAGCGAGCGTTTTTAAAAGTAAATCTTCCTTCGTTACGTTTTAAAATGTGGAAGATTCCCGACGCATACCGTGAGTAAAAAGCTGCGGGCGTTTTCAACAAAATTACGTCGCTTTAATTGAACAATGAACTCCGAATTGTCCTAAATCTGCCATTTTTATGCTTCGCGTTGTTGGACTGCGTTTGCACAGCGACGTGTTGCGCTCATCGTGCGGTGTGAATAAATTTGGGCAAGATTTCGTACCTGCCCACAGGTGCATGAACTGAGACCATTTTTTACGTAGTGAACATAGTGCTTTTTTATTTTGTGTGTCTAGTCGCGGACGTTAGGTGCACCCGGTGCGAATCTCGACGGCCTCCGCAGCGATATGACGAGAACGTAAAGGACACGTTTGTCGCTACGCGAAAGCCCGATTGCCTCCAGCCAAATGGCATTCCTTTCGGGGCGACATGGCTGCTGGAAGGCTCGCTGTCGGGATCACTCACCTGACATCTGCGAAAAGTCGGCATTTGCACGCGCCAGCAAGCAAAGAAAAAAAGCACGCTAAGCAAACAAAAAGGAAAACGAAAGAACCGCGCTATGAAAGCCCAAATCCCGCGTTGCTTCCTATCACTAATACCTGCGACAGCTGCTAAACACACACTACTTCACTTCAAGAAGTCTCACTCAAGCACCTGGGTCAGCGCGAAACACTGATCACTTCGGCGAAACGACTAGTCGAGGTAGGCGAGACAGGCGGGAGCAGAGACTTCGGCGGCCATGAAAGAATGGCGAAGCTTTTGTTTGTTATGGTATGAATCCAAACGGAAGTGCCCGTCTTGTAAACCTTTTGTAAGGAATAATAACTCTCATCATATGGGTTATTCTTTAAACGTAAAAATATGCCGCTCAAAAGGAAATTGCAACATATAACAAAGGTTCAACAACCAAGATCTAAGCTGTCAATCAAACTCTTAAACCCCTGTCAGACGGGCACCTTGAATCTCATTTACGCTAAAGGCCTTTAGGATTTTCAAATGACATTTAAGTCGTGTCGTGTCAGACGGGCAACTCAAGTGTCATTTAGGTGATGTCTATCACGGTAGCGGTCTGTTGTTAACCCGGCAAACTAGTGTTAATTTTATTGTTTACTAAGTAAATAAAATGTAATATACTCTTAGAACATAGAATTCAAACACGGGGATGAAAACTAAGTACACGTTCTGACGGAGACAAGGTGTTTTGCGGCAACTATGACACGACGTCACCAATCCCAAGTAATCCGTAGCCGTAGCCGTTCCGCCGCTTGGCTCGTCTGCTTTCTGAAATCCGTGCATCTTGCTCGCCGTTGTTCCTCGCGCTCTTTCGTTCTTCGCCGGATTTCTTATTCCCCGTTGACGTTTACGTCTGCGATTGATTCAAGCGAAGACCGTGACCCTGTAGCGATGGAGACTGCTGACGACAATGATCGTAGTGCGATGGATCCGGAACTGCCGGAACGTCGGATCGCGTTCTTGACGCGCAACTGAGACCGCGAGTATATTAAACAGATATATCGCAAAAGGTGTGCGAGATATACACGTTATAAGCATTTTTTTCTAAAAAGAATTGCTACAAGCATTGTTTTCAATTGTATTTACATTATTTACTATGTTTTATTTCAATTCGCGGAACTTGCGCTGACCGCTGTTGACGAGACTACACATTTACGAGCCGTAAACGAGTTTGGGAGAACTCAGTTGAGCTCGAATGTCATTTAAGTTGCCGTGTGACACTGCCTAAATGACATTTATGCTGAATGTCATTTGGGGTAAATGTCATTTGAGGTGCCCGTCTGACAGGGGTATTAGCCAATGAGAAGTATAGCAGCCAATTGGGATTGACGTCACGAAATCCCAACTTCGTGGCGCGCGATTTAAAACGCACGAAATAGCCGGAAACTAAAATCAGTCTCACACAATAAATATTGCTGTAAAAACTTTTTTTTCTTGCGGAAAAATTGTTTTTTTGACATGCTTGTCCCAATATTAGGCTGTTCAAAAAAAAACTTTTTTTTCCTTTGCAGTTACCCTTTAAACCACTGTGCTCAAAGTTTCCCGCAACAAAATCGCGCCACACGCGGAGCACAAATAAAGAAAATCCAAGACACTTCATACGCTAGGTACAAACGTTCCAACGTCTTCGTACCCGGGTACAGCGTCCGCGCCACTGATCTCAATGACAATTGCTGGATCGCGCTTCCCCGCTTGTTCGCTGCAGCGCGAGTGAAGCCACCGGACTTCACTCGCTTGGGACACGATTTGCGGTTTTGCTAGCCTTGTGCTGCGGTTTCCCAGCGTGCTGTAGACACGTCTTCTACTCGTTCGTCGTCATTCGCCGAAGAAGTTTTTTAGAGGGACACAGACAGGGTGTTTATGCTCGCCGAGGTTTTTAGTTGGACATGACATATGAGAGCCCAACTACCCAGTACACAATTTGCGACTCGAAATTCGGTCCCTTTCCGCCCGAAAACCGCCGATCAAGAACTGGCCGGTTTGAGTCTCGCTCACTCTCTTTTCCGTGGTCACGGGCCGTTTTTTAAGGTATCGATGCGACCACCAGATTTAATGAAAGTCGTTGGCCACCGAAGATACACACTCAATATTAAAAATATAAAAAAAATATGAAACCCATTTTTTTGTGGCTTTCAAAAAGCTGCAAATACGTTGATTGAAAAAAAGTTCCACAGAGAACCGGAAGCATTCTGTGCGTGCGTCGTTTGGTGTATCGTGGGCATCGTGGGGCTCGCGGGGACGGCGATGGCAGCGGACGACGGGCGTGGGACCTCTACTTCAGATCTGTCGTTCGCGGTGCCGGTGAATTCTGTCTGCCTTTAAAAGAGAGATTTGGGACTGATCAAAAGAGTTGGTATTCATCCCGTACGACACGCCCGACCACCAAGCCGATTTGCACGAAGACGTCGCCGAGCCGTCGCTCCCTTCTCGTGGCTGAAGACATCGCTCGCGCAAACTTTAAGCACGACGTGTCTACTTCGAGTTCAATATGCACGCGTACGATTTCTTTACTAGGCGCGAATGTCGCCAATGCGTGGTGCTTCCCGACTTCGACCCGGGAGTGCTTTTGCTGGAGGAAAATCGGAAGCAAATTTTCAAACTTACAGTTTACTGGCTGAAATATTACTAAGGAAGCTTCCCGCAACAACCGGATCCTCCCCGGACGCGATGCCGAACGGAGCGGCGGCCCCCGCTGCGGATGCCGGCCAGGCTGCCGGGAGCGCTGAATACCGCCCCATCCTGCCCGCGCTGCCGAGCGGACCAAGGCTGGCCACGACGGTTTTCCTCCACGGAGACACAAGAGGTAGGCCGTACAAAACCCAGGATTTTGCTGACGTGCTGGAGGAGGCCATCGGCATGGCGCACGTGGTTGGGCTTGGAGCTTTCCAGTACAACCACGTGTGGGTATATGTACGATGGATTCAAGAGAGAGCAAGGAAAAGCTGGTTGCCGCCAAGGAGCTCGTCATCAAGGGCAAGAGGTGCCTCGTGATCGACCCGAACCACGAACGCAGTGGCGGATCCCAGGGGGGGGGGGGCGACGGGGGCAGCCGTCCCCCCAAACAAAGTCGACCCCCCTTCCTCCCCCTTCTCGGAGGGCAATTTGACATGGGTGGACCCCCCCTTGCACAAGAAAAAATGGGAGAATAGTATCCTTAAAAATTTTCCGCCCCCCCAAACCGGAGTTCTGGATCCGCCCCTGCCCGAACGTCACGGAGGTTGGGATTCGCATCCATTGGCTCTCGACCTTCGTGACCGACGGGGAGATCCGTACGGCGTTTCAAGACTACGGGACGATCGTGAAGATATCCAGGGAAATGTGGAAATCCCCGAGTGGGAACTACGAAGTGGAAACTTCGACCCGCTCCGTCACCATCGTGCTCAAGGAGGGCACCACGAAGGACGAGTTACCAGACCAGACAAGCGTCAGCCTCTATGCGGTGCTAGTGTCGGTGCCAGGTAGGCCGCCGCGGTGTCTCCGGTGTAACCAGCTGGGGCACATGCGGAGGCAGTGTCGGGCGCCGTGGTGCCGCCAATGCTGGAGCTACGTGGGCACGCGGCGTACGTGCCCACGTACGCCGCGAAGACCAGGCGCCGCGCGGATGCGGCACGGGACAACGAGCTGCTGGACGACGGAGAAAGCACAGAATGCGGCACGAACACCCGGCCACCGAATCTCCCACAGGCCGAACCTATGGAGTCGCCCAGCAGCACGGACACCGCGCAAAGAGAGGCAGAAACAGAAGGTATTCCGAGAGGGGCGTCCGCCCGAAACGTCGTATATACCTCCTTGTCCGCGTATTTTTTCGAGAAGCACAACCTTATTACTTGCGATTACGTGTTTTGGTTCATTGTGCTCGGCAGCGCCCCCATTCTCTTGACTATTCCGCAGGAGTCGGCTGAAGGAGCCCGGGAAGAGGAGAAGGAAAAGAAGCGCCCAGGGGTTTCCCCAGGAATTGAAATCAGGGGGGGGGGGGGGTCTCTAAATTTTTTTTGGGGGGGTTAAAGGGGGGGGGGGCATTGCGAATATAGGAGTCGTTGTGAATTAAGGGGGTGCCTTCGGAAAAAGGAGGGGGGGGGGTCTAGGGAAATCCCTGGAAGCGCCCGAACGGCGAGGAAGAAGGCTCGGACGGCGCGGCAGCCGCCAGCACCGGAACCGAAGGGACACAGGAGGAGAGGGAAGTTCCCGGCTCGGCGCCGGAGAAATCGCAGGGAAGCGGCTCGCCAGCGCGCACAGCCGCTCCAATGGAATCGCAGCCGGGACCGGATGGAGCCGCACCCAAGGACACAGCCAGGGCGACGCAAAGTAGAGTCCGAAATCCGACCAAGAAAACCGAGCAGGGACCGCTCCTGCCTCCTGCCCCGGGAGATGAACGTGTCGTCGCTTGACGCGGTTCCCCTCCACAAGAAGGATTAGCTCCCCACCCGGTCGGTAAGAGGATCTATTATTCCTCCTCGTCCCTTCAGAATCTCCGGCCTGGCCCGCTTACGTTTCCTCTTCTCACTAAGCCCTCTTCACCAAGTCTCTTAAAATAGCTACTTTTAATTGCGTCAGCGTCACTGCAAGGATGCGCAAAACCTTTGTAATGGACCTTCTGAATGAAGTTCGCCAGAAAAGGCCAAGAGCTTCGTGCAATTTTTCGGCAATGTTTTTTGGTGTGCACACACATTAACGGCGAACCGCGCCGGAGGTACTGCCATTCTGATAAGGAAAACCACGGGCATCAGGATGGTTGAGCCGGCCCTTTGCGCGGACGGCCGGTTCGCGCTGGCTGACTGCGTCACCGGAAACGAACTAATCCGACTTATCTCTGTCTACGCACCGAGCACCGCGACCGAGCGGAGGGTTTTTCTCACGGAGCTTCGTTCCCTCCTCGAGACCCCTGCGGCGCTCATCGTCGGCGGCGACTTCAACTGCGTGCTTAATGCGCGGGACAGAGTGCGCGGATCAACAGCCCCCAGAGCCGACGCCGGCGCCAACACGCTTCGCGATGCCGTGCGTGATTTCGACATCGTCGACGTCACCGAGGTGCTGGGCAGCTTTTCGCCACGCTTCATTCGATGGCAAGGGGCCTCCCAGGCCAGACTGGATCGAGTGTAGGTCTCGAGCGAACTCAGTGAGCGGATCCAATCTTACGACGCGAAAATTGTACCTTTCTCTGACCACGGCTTCGTCGCCACCGTGCTCCGATCCGGAGGGCCCGGGCCCAGGCGGGCACGACGAGACACCACGTGGAGAATGAGCGCCGGCGTCTAGGAGGAGGAAGAGTTTGTGAGGGAAACGAGGCACGCACTGGAAGGGCTTGCCGAGTGTGGCGTGGATGCAGTTTTCTGGGAACAATTTAAGGAGCATCTCCGAGAGTCCGCCTCCGCATTCGGCCGTCGGAGGACTGCCGAGGCACGCCAGGTACGGGACCACCTCACAAGGACCCTGAAGATTCTTCTAGAAGAAGAAGAAAAAGACCCCGGTGCCTTTCGGGAGGATATAAGAAACTGTAAGGATCAGCTGCTCAGACTTCTGGGGGAACGCTATAAAGGGGCGCAGGTGAGGAGCACGGTGGAAGCACTCGAGGGAGAGATACAGCCATCCAAGATTTTCCGCACTCACGAGAGACGGAGAGTGAGGGAAAACGCCTTGAGGGAGGTGCGTGGCGAGTGGGGCGTCGCGACGTCGCAAGAAGAGATCGCCGCCATGTTTGAGGAGGCCTACGGGAAGCTTTTTCGGGAGGAGGAGCTGGACGAGGACGCCTTCGTGTCTGTCCTACGTGGATCGCCCACCGTACCTGACGAGACCACCGACGTAATGAACTGCCCCATTAGGCCATCCGAAGTGCAGCAGGCCATTAAAAGGCTCTCCCGTAACAAGGCGCCCGGCCCGGACGGCATCGGAGCAGAGTTCTATAAAATGTTTTCGGACGTGCTTAGCCCCATCCTCGCTGCCTCGCTGAGGTGTTTAATGACATTGAATCACGAAAACTACTACCTCCGTCAATGAGGGAAAGCTTTACGGTTTTGATTCCCAAGAAAACCAAGAGGGGCCCCATCGCTGAGACGACTGACTTCCGACCAATTAGCTTACTCTGCTGCGACTACAAAATTCTGGCGAAAATCCTGGCGAGACGACTGGACATCGGGCTCAGAAAGATCATTGGGCCCCATCAGAGTTACGGGATCCGCGGCCGCTCGATCGCGCGGAACCTTCACGTCATGCGCACCGTCTGCGAAGCGACCGCGGAGGGACACCAGCCTCTCGCTGTGATGCAGCTCGACCTCCGCCAGGCGTTCGACAGCGTCTCCCACAAGTTTCTCCTGGCGGCGCTGGATCACTTCGGCGTGGGAGAGAGGCTGTGAGAGTGGATAGCTTTGTGCTATCGAGAAATCGGCACGCGGCTGCTCATCAACGGAGTCAAGGGTGCGCGCATCCCTATAGGAAGATCGGTCCGGCAGGGGTGCCCCTTTCGCCAATCCTTTTCGCATTGCAACTCGAACCACTATGCCGCGCCATCAGTGAAGACCAGAGCATCAGGGGACTGCAACTGGGAGACGGGAAGGACGTCAGCGTCTTGGCATTCGCAGACGACGTGGCCTTCATCTGCTCGTCAAAGAAACAAGTGGAGGCCGTGCTACAGCACGTGGAGGTCTACACCGCCGCATCGGGCGCGGAGATTAACCCTGAGAAGTCGGTTGGTGGTTGGCTTGGGTGTTGGGCCACAACTCCCCCAAGATTCGCAGGGATAGGCTGGAGCACCTCGATCGGAAACTACCACGGGGAAATCGGCGACGGCAGTGTGGAAAGGGGCCGCCAACTGCATTGTTGCGAAGCTATCGCCGTGGCAGGCTAGATACATATCCGTTTCCAACCGCGTCCAGGTCTGCAACACCGTGACTTACCCGGCCGTGTTCTACAAGGCTCAGGCCGTCTGCTGCCCCGGGGTAACGGCCAACAAGATCCATGGAGGCTGGGCCACTTTTGTCTGGAGGTCGCCACGGGAGCGGACGTGACGCGACAACCTCTTCCTAAACCAGGAAAGCGGAGGCCTCGGCCTAGTTAACATCGTCATCAAGCTTAACGTGCAGCGGTTCCTTCGTTCCTTCTATTCCGGGACGCAAGGGAGCCCATGCTCCTGAGCGCGCTGCACCACCTCGGTTTCCCTTACCTGGGGAGGTGGATGGTGAGCACGAGTGGTCGTACGGCGAAAGCGGCGGCACTGCGCTTTTACAGCGAAATCGCAGAGGCGTTCTTCTCGGCCCTGTTTTCTTGGGATTACTTAACAACCGTCACCAAGAAGAAACTATATTGGGACACGGTTTCAGCGACCTTTCCGTCGCCTCTGTACAGGCCGCCACCAGTTCCCGACGGAGCGGCGCGTCTCTTCAGGTTCGTGCGGCGGCTCCCCGCTCCCACGGCGACAAAGGACTTCTTCGTCCGTATGCACATGGAGGTGCTCCCCGTCAAGTCGTGGCTGCATGGGAAGGGAGTCTTTGTGCCTTGGTCTCTCAACTGCGACCTCTGCGGGAACACCGAGACCATCCAGCACGTCCTCGTCGAGTGCTCGAACGCCTAGTTGTTCTGGGACGAGATGAGGACGTACTTCCGCCTTAGGTCGGCCTTTGACGTTGAGTGGGGTACTTTCAAGTACCTCCTTTTCGGTGACGGAGAAAGGACGGAGGTGACTGTTATGTATGTTGACTAACAGCCAGCGCCCCCTGGCTCCGGTGCTCTGGTGGCAACCTGCCGAAGACGAAGTGATTTGGCGCGCTCTCGAACATTCCATCGAACAATGACCAAGAAGCAGCATGTCATTTCTATCTCCAAAACTATGCCCTAAATAAACATAGTCTGATACATAACATGGTGTCTGAAGTGAACCGGTAGACGCACCAGCCGCCATCGACGCACCAACGACGCAACGCAACAACGACGCAGCAACGACGCAACAACGACGCACCAGCCGCAACATGGCAGGTGTCTTCATCCAGCCGCCATCGGCGTTCAGAGCCCAACACGGAAAACCCAGCGATCTCGTGGGAGGAATGGCGATCCTCTTACCTCATCTACGAGACAGCCTGCGAGTACGCCCAGAAACCAAAAGCAGCCCGGAAAGCGCTCCTCTTCCATGTACTTGGACCACAGGCACGTCGGATATACCAAACGTTTCCCCCGCCTCCAGCCTTACCCGCAAAAGCCGCAGCCTCCTTCAACGAGGTCGAATATATCTTAGAGCAGTTTGACGCGCTCTACCAACCGTACAAGAACGTAACCCAAGCAACTGCCATCTTTAACTCGATGACACAGCAGGCGGACCAGTCCATTGATGATTTCGTCACTGAGCTCCGACTTCAGGCTCAACGTTGCGACTTCGGCAGCACGGGGGATCGGCTCATTGGTGACAGGATTATCGCTGGGATCCAAGACTCGGCACTTCGCGAACGGCTTTTCCGCGAGCAGAACCTTACTCTGGAAAGAATAATATCAACCTGCAAAGCCGCAGAAATATCAAAAAAACATGTCAAGGATCTCCAGACAACTGCACCTAAGACGGTGGTGGACGAGATGCTTCGAAACAATGGGCGAGATGCCAATTTTGACCGCGAACAACGGCGCCGGTACAATTACCCGTCACAACCGCCGCAACAGCAACAACGTCCGCCACAACCGCAACAGCATCCACAGCACCCGCCTACAACCCGGCCATGTTCGAGGTGTAGTATGGTGCATGCCCCTAGAAATTGCCCGGCCTATGGGAGCAGCTGCTTTCGGTGCGGGAAATTTGGACACTTTGCATCTGTATGTCGACAAACAAGATCTGGCCCAGGGAACCACATATCCAGTCTTGACAACGACGGTTTCTTTCTGGGACAGCTGACAGTGAACAACGTTCAGACAGCCTCTTGGACGGCCACAGTTGATGTTCACAACAACAAGGTCACCTTCAAACTGGACACAGGGGTTGACGTAAACGTCCTTCCCAGCCATGTTCTTCGGAAATGGAGTCAACCACCAAAGGTAGGACCCACCTGTGTCAGGGTCTCCACCTACACTGGCAATTATCTGCCGATCAGTGGAGAGTGCATCTGACAAACAAAGTCAAGAGACCTTAGCCGCAACTTGAGATACCTGGTTGTGGACCTTAATGTTATCCCGATTCTTGGTGCTGAGGCATGCCAGGATCTTCAGCTGATACAGCGACTTCGGCACCTGGACTCATCGAGTGAATCAACCGACGCTGGAGCACCTACTGCCAAGTATTTGGCCGCAGCTGACGTCATCAAGGACTTTCAAGATGTGTTTACTGGAATTGGTCAGCTTCCGGGAACTGTGGCAATCACGCTCCAAGACGGAGCAGTACCTTCTGTCGCTGCTCCCCGCAAGATTCCACTAGCTATCATAGAGAAAGTAAAGGCGGAGCTTGACAAGATGGAACATGACAACATCATCACAAAGGTCACCGAGCCAACAGATTGGGTGAACCCCTTAGTAGTGGTACCGAAGAAAGATGGCAGCCTACGGATCTGCCTTGACCCCAGACAGCTGAATAACGCCATCAAACGTCAGCATTATCGCATTCCGACGCAGGAGGAACTGTTCGCTCACTTGAGTGGATGCACTGTGTTCACTCTCCTTGATGCGAAATCAGCTTTTTGGCAGCTGACACTGTCTGAGGAGAGCTCGTACATTTGCACTTTTGCAACTCCTTGGGGCCGGTACCGCTTCTTGCGGCTCCCATTCGGACTAAAAAATGCTCCCGAACTCCTACAACGTGCCATGGATGACATCTTCGCCAGCATCAATGGCGTTTACCCCTACTTTGACGACATTCTCATCGCATCAAAGACAATGAACGAACACATTAAGCAGCTACATCTAGTTCTGCTGACTGCACGCAAGTACAACCTCAAACTCAATGCGAAGAAAAGGCAAGTAGCAGTGTCCACCATCTCCTACCTGGGACATCCGCTAACGGCAGACGGAATTCAAGCTGACGCTGCGAAAATAGAGGCCATCATTGCTATGCCAGTGCCCGAAAATAAGGCAGAGCTGCTCAGATTTTTTGGTATGGTCACTTACCTTACCAAATTCATGCCAAATGCCTCAAGTGAAATGGCACGCCTGAGACAGCTACTAAAGACCGACGTCCCATGGCACTGGGATGAGAACCTGACGTTAGAGTTCATCAAAATCAAGCGTATGATCACCGAGACACCTGTCCTGCGCTTCTTTGACAAGACCAGGGACATTGTAGTTTCAGCAGATGCGTGCTCATACGGTGTTGGTGGTGTTCTCCTGCAAGAAGGCCATCCAGTTGCCTATGCCTCAGCCACTCTGACCCCTACTCAACAGAAGTACGCACAAATTGAAAAAGAGCTACTCGCCATAGTTTTTGCCTGTGAGCACTTCCATTATTACACCTACGGTAGAATCGTAACCGTTCAGACTGACCATAAGCCTTTGATTGGTCTACAACAAAAAGACTTCGAGAAGATCACACCACGGCTACAGCGTCTTCTTCTCCGGCTTCAGCGATACGATGTCCATCTGACATACGTCCCAGGAAAAGAGCTCACCGTCGCAGACGCGCTTTCTCGAGCACCTGCCAACACAAGCTCATGCCGAGACTCTGAGCCCGGAGAGAGTCTGGGGATCTGTACACTAGTCAACGCATCGACGACAAAACTGGAACAGATTCGTCAGGCAACAGCTGCAGATCAGATGCTGCAGCAAGTCTCCAGGTACATACGAGAAGGTTGGCCGGAACAGCGCTCAGTTCATGTGACAGCAAAACCCTTTTTGCATTGCAAAGATGAACTGCACATATGTGAAGGCCTAATATGCCGTGGGCAGCGACTGGTTCTACCTACATCATGTCAGCAGGACGCCCTAGAGAAACTACATGGAGCACACCGTGGCATTGTGTCATGCAAGAACAAGGCACGAGAGGCTCTTTACTGGCCCTCAATGAACAAAGACATTGAGCAGACGGTCCAGCGGTGCGAGCATTGCCAGCGCTACCAGTGACAAAACCAACATGAACCACTTGCTGATCGTGACTTGCCTGACCGCCCATGGCAAAAGGTCGCAGCTGATCTTTTCTACTTTAACAGATCGACTTACTTACTCATCGTGGATTACTTTAGCAAGTATGTGGAACTACAACCCATGGCGTCCGCCTGCACTGAAGCTGTCATCACCGCTATGAAAGCTGTGTGCGCCAGATTTGGAGTACCTGATGAACTAGTCTGTGACAATGAACCGCCATTTAATGCCGCGAAATTCAAAGAGTTCCTCACCAGCTCGGACATCACCTACAATCCCTGCTCACCCTACTATGCCAGATCGAATGGACTTGCTGAAAGATCCATTCAGACCACAAAGCACGCACTTCAGAAGGCTGTAGAAGATGGAAAAGACCTCTTTGTTGTGCTTATGGATGTTAGAAGCACTCCCATGGATGGGCTGAAGTCGCCTGCAGAGCTCCTAATGGGCAGAAAAATCCGCACACTGGTCCCGATGAATCCGACTCAACTGCAACCCCACTACAACTGCACCGAGGCCCAATCTCGTCTACATTTTCGTCAGGAACGGCAGCATCGGCATGGGGATAAGAGAACCAAGCCCCTGGTCGCACTTCAGAAAGGCCAGAAAGTGTGGTTTCAGCACTGTGGCAAGTGGACACCAGGCTACATTAATTCTGTGGGACCCCAGCACCGCTCATACGTTGTGATGACACCGGAAGGCACCATAGGCGCAACAGGTATCACATCCGACCCGCTCACAGTCAGCCGCCAACAGCGACTGTTACAGCCGAGGATTACTATGCCGCAGCTCCTTCTCCACTTGCAGCCAGTCCACAGTCACCGCCACCCCCTCCACAGGCAGCAGACTCGTACCAGCACTACTACACACGAGCAGGTAGAAAAGTGGTGAAACCGCAAAGATTCATACAGTGAAGTCAAGTCTTTAATTTTTATTTTGTGTGTTCAGTTAACTTTGTTTGTTTGTTTGTTTGTTTGTTTAAAAAAAGGGGGCGTGTTATGTATGTTGACTAACAGCCAGCGCCCCCTGGCTCCGGTGCTCTGTTGGCAACCTGCCGAAGACGAAGTGATTTGGCGCGCTCTCGAACATTCCATCGAACAATGACTAAGAAGCAGCATGTCATTTCTATCTTCAAAACTATGCCCTAAATAAACATAGTCTGATACATAACAGTGACGAGCGTGTTGGTGTTGCTGGGACTACACGCCATCTGGCAGTCGCGCACAGCAAGGGTGCAGTGCCACTTGGATGCGCGTCCAACCTGGGACTACTTCCTGGCTAAACTGGACTGGGTGGTCTCGGTGACTGGCATGGGGGCGGCGGGACGGGCGGACGAGTGGCAGGGCCTGAGGAGACAGCTCGAGTCCGGAGGCCATAGCCCGGGGCCCCGGCTTCTGCGTGGCCGGGGCTGTCGGCTGCTCTCTGGCGGGCAGGGTTCGATTGTTGTGTGAGGGGGCGGTGCGCGTGGGAGGCCCGTTTTCATTTCTTTCTTTTTCCCTTCCTTTTGTAATTCTTTTTTTCATTTCTTTTATCTTTACTATTTGCTGAGCGTGGCGTGGCGCGCATGGTGTGTGCGGGAGCACGTATGAGCATGCTCGAAGAGCGGCGTGAGCAGCCGGAGGTGCTGTGAGGAGTTCCCACGGTACCAGAACACAGACCACGTCCGTCCTTCGTCAGGAACCGCCTGAGCAGGCGTTCGAACGGATGGAACTTTTCAGCTGGCGTTCCTCCTCAGACATCTGTGAACAGTGTGCAAAAGGGCTGAGTTAAAAATTGCTGTGCATAGCTATTGTAAATAAAGTTCTTGTTAAAAAAACAAAAACAAAAACAAAAAACGAGATTTCTTAGTCAGCTCCAGTGGAGCAGACGGACGGTACCTCTTCACACGCGGCTGCAGGACCTAGGAGTTCGAGTCGCCTGAGTGATGGCGTTTTTGCTTTTAGATGCGTGGAGCGACATCTCTTGCTCGGGTCTATGTCCCGCGGCGTTGGCGTCGGCGTCGTAGTCCGCACTCACAATACGCACGCGCAACTCTCCTCCTTCCCTCTCTCCAACAGCTGCGCGTTACTCTCTCCGCTCTCTCTCTCTACCAGCTGCGTGCACTGCACGTGCGTTCGTTTCTCCTCACATCGCGCGCGCCCGCGCAACTCTCCTCCTCTAGTCTCCTCTCCTTCAAGTGTGAAAAAAAAAAATAAACGGCGAGCGGCGAGCGTTCTAAGTTTCTGTGGCGCCATCTCTCGACGTCAGCACGCAACTGACTCTTTCCTCGGAACCAACACGATGCTCCGCATCACCCCATAGTTCCCCTCGGGAAGATGGTGTAATTTTTTTTTCCTTTTTCAGACATTTTTCGATGTTTACGTTTCTTTTTTTTTTTTACAATTATCACTGAAGAAGCAAACAAATGTTGTGGACGAAACGTCGCTGAATTAAATGGAATGGGATTTCCTTTCTGACACCTGCGAACTCAATTTAATCACTTTCCACAAGATGCAAGGAGCATATAAATCAGGTAGCGTCCGCTTTCCGAGGTGCCCGTAAATGTTCTACAGGAATTGCAGCCAGCCATTGGTCCCGATCCCGTTGATCTTTCGGAAACTCTGTCGCACAATGCCACTTTTTTTCGGACGCAGGACATGTGAGCCAGCTCTTCACGCTACATCTTGGGTGTATTCTTTTTCGGAGCCGATCATGGAAATTAACCATGGGCACTCACTACTCATCTACAACTCCTCAATGTACAAAACAACTCATCTTGGGGTACAGAGCAGCGAGCGGAACAAACAACTGCAAAAGAATCGCGCGGCAAACAGTTCCCGCTACGCCGCCCGCATGTCGTCTGCTACGCTGAGGGGAAAAACAAAAAGAAAAAAAAAAGGCGCACGGTTGGGTGTGGCTTATGACACACCAAAAATAAAATATGAGATAACAGTACTGCTAAGACCCATTGTATGTTCCTTTAATCCTGCTAAATTTGTTTTGAAAATGGCGCGATAGTTTCGTAGATAAATCGATTTCTATGTGGGTCCCTCGGAGGGGCGGATCCGGGCGGAGCTGGAGGCTGGCTACGCAGCCAGCCTCCCCGCGCGGTGTCCCTTGCACGCACTCACAGACAGGGCCGGCCTTACAGCAGCAACCGCCCTGGGCAAACTGCAGCCGTGGCGCCCCCCCCCCTCCCACACACTCACACTATTTTCGCACCCAACATCACGTTCTTAGCAAACATGCCACAGTGACCCAGCGCGAATGGTCGCGATTTTGTCGTTGTCAGTCGAAAAGCACATCCTAAAAACGAACGACGTTCGCGAGCATTGAGAGTTTTGTCGGGACCGTGTTCAGAGGTTCAAGAATCATTTATTTCTTAGATTAACCAAACTTCAGCTGTGGGTCTCCCATAGCAAGTCAACGTCTGATGGACAGAGAAAACAAAAGCACAAGTTAATTATGTTAAATACCCTAGAAGGCAACCTTCCGAGCCTTCAACACCGCAAATTGGGCTACGTCTTGCGACACATCCACGCTATAGTAGGTTACAAGTCAAGAAGGTAGCGGCAAATGCCCCTCAAAGGGAATCATATAGGCCGAGGCTACATCCACGCGCGGGGACGTAGCCACGTCGGGAGGAGATAAGGCTCCATCCACGCAAAAAGTCACGTGACTTATAATATAACGACAGAATTTGTTTTTATGTACATATTATGCTTTCTCATGAGTAAATATAGGATATAAAAATAAAGAGGTTAGATTTTATTGATGTAATAAAGTTAATATGTCACGTGACCTTACAAATTTTTAGACAATGTATCTTTTTTTACTGATTTCTAAGACTAATAGCAAATATCATGCGTCATAAAAATAGTATCAATAAATATCCTTATAGTTATGTTGTCCAGGAGTCACATACACGTGTGGGCGGCGTGCGTGCCATCCGTGCGTCTCTGCCGTGCGTGTGGGCGTGCAGCAATGTGGTGCGGGTGCGGCCTCCGGGGCCTTCACCCATGTGTGCATCGCTGCCGAGGCGAGGCAGTGAGGCTTCGTTGTATGTGTGGTTGCACAGTGGTTGGCTTGGTTCGAGGCGTTTTAGTGCGACCTTATGTGCATCAAAGGGGACAAGTGCGAGCCCCCCGCTCCATACGTTCTTGACTTGCGCGCACGCTCGCAATCTCACAAAGATTGTGAGAGAAGGGAAAAACATGCATTAGGCCCAGTAAGAACAAATATACTGAGAGCATTCAATCGAGAAAACTGGGTAAAAGATTCCAGTAACAGTTTATTCCATGACAAATAAAACAGTAGCCGATGCACAGATGCTACTCGTCCACGAGATCACCGATGAACACGAAGCCCTTCACGTCTCTGTGCCGATCATTCACCGCCTGGATCTCGGCACTCTGACTACTCGGACACTTTAATGAAGAGAACCTGCATGTTCTCCCGCCTCGGAAGGACGGAAGAAAAGGCGATCTGCATCGTCGGAATGGGCGACTGTACTTGTCAATATACGCGCAGGCACAAACGCTGGTGTTGTTTGTGCCTACGTGCAAAATGACAGCATCAAAATCGAGCAGGAAGGCTCGATCCTAATGCCACTAAACGCCCGCACTTCGACAGCCACACGGTTATTCGATGGGAAATACTGGTACAAGTATTTCACCATCGAACTCCCGGCAACCAAAACTCGAGGCGTGTCAGAAGCGCGACCGTGCTAATACACAAAGGGCCAAACTCCTTGACCAAAAAATCAAGAACAAAAAATGAGAAAAGACGGAAAAAGAACTGCCTCCGTCCACGCAGGAAGTGACGAAGTACGCCGGAAGTGACGCAGTGCGTGGATGGAGCCCTATCTCCTCCCGATCTGGCTACATCCCCGCGCGTGGATGTAGACACTCCCAATCATATATCCCTCCGCCACCTCCCCATCCAATAGCGTCCCATCGTTTCCGTGACGTCGTGGCCAACGCGAAAGAGGGTTTTGCCTTGCTTTGAATATTTGCTTTATCTTTCGACCTTGACTTAGCGTTGTGGAAGCCACGAGAGGGAGATTAGAAGTCGTTTTTGTTTCCGATGGAAAAAAAACGACTTTGGAAGATTAGCTTCCCCTTCCGATAGATACAGAGGCCACTTTCAGAGGCTCGGTTTCCTCTCCGATAAATACAAAGGTCGCTTTCTTAAAAAAAAGGGGGGGGGGGGGTCAAAGACAAGTTGGCATCACTCTGTAGCCATTATCTATTCATTGAAGCGGAACAAGGGTTGTTTCCAGGGAACTATTCTTTCGACTGCGGATGGATTTCAAACGGTCGCATCACGATTATGGGAGGAGCTTCTCCTACCTTCTTGACTTGTAACCGACTATAGACGCAATCCTGTTTTCAATGTACGAAATTGCCAATGACGATATCCTGTCATCTGCCATGGCTGACCTTAGGTATGTCTTAATAAGCTTTAATTTTGAGAAACTCCTCTCAGCGGTGGCCACTGACACCAGCAAAGTGAGGAGGATCCTCAATGACACCCACGTATAAGGGAATTTATCACATAGATGGTTGTCCAGAATGATCTGGAGGACGTCCTGGCGAGCACTGCATCCATTGGGCAGCAGGCTGCATAGTTAGATCAGCTCCTCACAGAGATCTGTACCGTCGATGTCTGCCCTTTCTAGGTGTCTCAGACTCTCAGTGCATAGTCAAGGCCTTCGCAAAGATTAAGAAGTTCTGCTTTGTCGGGAAGTTGGGTGAGGCTGTAAAGGAACCCCAGAAGATCACGTCCTGCTCCATCTGCGTGAAGCGTTCTTCAATAGATATCTTACGGTGTCAACATCTCGTAGAAGAACTCTCGCTTGAATATTGTCTCGACATCACCAACCTCGTCTTGGCACTCATAACAGAATTGGCGCCTTTTCCGCCGCAGTCGAGGGGCCGGCTTCATCACACTGTCAACACCCAGGCTCTCGGGAAGACCGTTCGCAGCAGTTTCTTACCCGACATTGCGGTATTTGTCGATGTAATCGCTGCATGCTTTCATCAGCTGGGTGGTTGCTACGATGTCCTTCGTTTTGCATTGCATGTTCTTGCTTACAACATTAACTTGAAAAAGAATGTCGTACCACACAACAATGTAAACGAGAAACTTAAGGTCCGCGAGCTGCCCTGCAAGAGTTCGAGCTTCATGTCGGATGCCAGGGTCTGCCTGCTGTGATTCGGCCATTCTTGCGCAACATTATAAATTTAGTTGTTTTTAGCGGTTTTCGGGATTCTTGCGGTGGATTTCTGAATTTCGAGTTGGCGACACTGATCGGCATTGTGAGTCCGGAGTCGTCGCTGGTCGCTCACACACACAAAAAAAAAGAAAGAGCTGCGTATCCAAAGTTTTTTACACATATTATTTTCAGTCGGGTTGGAGCGGTTGAAGCCTCTGGGCACAGAGACTCACTACATGTCTAGGGAGCATTGGTTGGTTTAGCTTACTGCTAGAGACTCCACAGCGAGCGTTGCCCAAGCGCAGCTCGAATGTCGTTAGGAATCGGGTTAATTTTACCCCCGGTCAGACCTCGTGAGCGAAGGCATTCTTCGGCTGAGAATAACTCAGCAAAGGGCGAAGCCTACATTTTCTGCGAGCCAATCAGGGACTCTGAGCGAAGCACGTGATAACTAAGAGCAAAAATCCGTTCCAATAGTAATTTGTCAATAGTATTAAACTCCAAGCCCGTTCCTGAAACTATGGTTTCGATGCTCCCCAGTCTTTCTTTAAAATTGGCGATTACAAAAAATTTAGTTTTGCTCAGTTCACACGGAAAGAATAAAAACACAGAAAATATACGAGGGACAGACACACACAGTTCTTTCAACGAGCAACTACATTTAAACGATGCCCATTACACTATGATGAACCACTTTGGTCACGGAGAAAAATAAGTGAAGACGAAAATACTAGAAGATACTAGAAACAACAACAACAAAGGACACAGCCACACACGCCCGGCTTGTATTCCATACGTACATAATACTGCCCATCGCCTGAAGAGTCTCGCTGCCCGCTTCGACACGAAGGTGGTATTCAAATGTAGAATGAAGCTAAAACAAATGTGCCAAAGGGTAAATAACGAAAGTCGTCCACCAGAATGCACCATCAAACACTCCAACAAATACGTCAAATGCCAAGAAAAGCCAATTTATTCTATTCCCCTGAGTTGTGGCAGCCAATACATCGGCCAGACGGGACGATGCCTCAACGTTCGCCTTAGGGAACACTTTCTCGAAGTCAACAAGGCGTCATCCGACTCCTACCATCCAATTGTTGTCCATGCCCGCACCTGCCAAGATTGCTCTCCTAGCTATGAAAACACTACCGTGCTAGGCTTACACAAGGACAAGTAAGGGCGAGAGATAATCGCCACACACAATGTTTCCGAGCCCTCGCTGTCGTTATCGACATCAGAGATGGATTTCGTAGCGCCGGAGCTGTCATAGAAAAAATCTCCTACAGTTTTCCTCTTCTTCTTTCTTTTCAGGAGGTTTGATTCAGCTATCTTTATTTTTATGTTTTTGTAGTATCTTCTAGTATTTTCGTCTTCACTTATTTTTCTCAGTGACCAAAGTTGGTTCATCATAGTGTAATGGGCATCGTTTAAATGTAGTTGCTCGTTGAAAGAACTGTGTGTGTCTGTCCCTCGTATATTTTCTGTGTTTTTATTCTTTTCGTGTGAACTGTACTCCATCCAAAGCGCTCTGCTAAGTGTACTTAGTTTTGCTCATTTGACCCTATACATTTACTTTGATTGGTTTAAACCTGTTATGCCATTTAGCGGTGCAGGTTGAGAGCGATAGGTTTATTTCTTTTCTTTTAGCTCTTAATTAAATATTCAGTAAACATTCATTATTTTGTCCCGTGACTCGCACCGACACATTGATTCGCTCGCCGATGAGTTTGGCGCCACCGTTTGGTAAGTTGCGCTAAGAGTGCGGCATGCTGGCTCCATCGCTTTTTGCTAGTCAGGTTTTGCTCTGCTCGTAATTTGAGACCTGTGCGGAGGTGACCGCTCTCCTAGTCGTTCATGATTCATTCCACGGTGCCTTGAATCTCACGGAGGAGAGTTTCTCTATAGTAAAACAACCGCAGGTGGCTGCGAGTTGATGGACGCCAGTTATAACAAGAAATTAGTCGTTGGCTTTGCTGCCGAAATGCCAAACGGCGAGCGCTACCACCTTTTTCTACATGTAGGGGGGGGGGAGGGGGCGGCGCCCTTCGCGATGCGGTCGTTTTTTGTTTTTGATTTTATTCCCTCGAGGTTTGAGCCCTGCATGACCTGGTGGCCCTTCCGGCGCCCCTATATGAATGGCGCCCTGTGCGGCTGCACAGGTCGCCCACCCCAAAAGCCGGCCCTGCTCACAGACTTGGTTCTCTTGGCGTCTCGAGCTTCAGCTTCCTGTTTACCTTCCACGTTTTGAACATGCGGTCTGTGACGATTACGTCTACGGCATCGCTCGCCTCGTCAAAGTGTTCGACATTGATCGCAGCAGCGATGCGAGCGATTCCCATCAAGAGATGTTGGAAGCTGTTCATTTGACTGCGACACGCTGGCGACCAGCTGCAGCGACGGCGAGTTACGGACGAACTCGCCGTGGTCACCGTCGTCCGGATCTTGCGGGCGCATGCAGGGTGGAAGGTCAACCGGCCGGGGGCGAGAGCGAGAATAGCGTTCATGTTGCCGAGTTGCGTGAGCGGTTTGGTCGTACCGCGGCGAGGAGCGCTTTGGCGATCATGGGGGCGCCTAGAATAAGAGAGCGTTCATGCTCATGTGGTTTTTGGACACCATGATGTGATTAACTTGGGCAATGTTGTCTGGTCGCCAGATGAAAATGATAAAAATTCGTAAATTGAATATTGCAATTACCAGAGCTCTAAAAATCGCGTAACTTGGTGTATATACTAAGTAGCCTATGAGCATTCCATTTCAAGAATAATCTATCCGTTTAATTTTCGTGTTATAACCCCTTTAATGCAGGGTAGGGTCTTAACGCGATTGCGTTAAGGAGCTCGTGTCGCAGAAAAGCCGGCGTCGGTGGCGTGGCAGAAACACCGGCGTCGGTGGCGTGACGTGAAAATCCTGAGTGGTTTATAGGGTCATGACGCCACAGCCACATAGGTATACACAAATAACAAAGTGGTTATAACGCGGGAAGCAGAGAAAATGGAACCAGCAGCAATACAAAAGGGCTTACAGAGGGTTGTCCCCTATCGCCTCTACTTAATATGATATTCCCGAGTAGAATGAAAAAAGAAATGAGAAGCACCTATTGAAAAATCTTATTTGTATAAGAAATATATGTGTCCATTAAACACCTTTGTATCACACAAGATATATAAGAACATATAAGAATCATATAAGATCCATATAAGAACTATATAAGATATATAAGAACCTATAAGAACCGCATAGAAAAAACTTGTAAGAAGTTTCTTATAAGTTTTTGTATTGTTCTTATATGTTCTTATATAGTTCTTATATCGTTGTTATATGTTTTTATATATATTGTATGATTCATATCTGTTTATTGGACACAAGAACTTTCTCATACAAATGGCTCTTTCACTAGGCGCGTGCAATTTAGGTTTTTGGTATGTCGTATATTGTCACGAATGACGAGGTGACGAAACAAAGAATGACTGAGAAAACTGAAACGTTTACTGAAGCAAACTTGTGCCAAAAAAAAGAAGCAAACAAGATAATAAAAGAGCGTCGTCGGCGTCGAAGTCGGCGTAACAGCAGGATCGAGCGCTGGGGCGAGACTGACCCCGGCTTGCCACGCGGAGCACCTTTTGTAGCCGCGTGGGTCTCTGGAACATTCGGCCTAGAACGTTCGGCACGTAGAACATTCGTAACTCGATCAGACAAGAAAGTTCTCGAAGTTGCAAGAACGCCAGGTAGAAAGAATAAACAAAAGAACATTCCGCTGCCTGGAATCGAACCCAGATATTCCGTGCGACAGCCAAGGACGGCGACCATTCGGCCATAGACGCGCTCGCTCAGCGACGCGCGTGGAAATATTGTCACGAATGACAAGTGATGAGGCGGCGTATAACTGAGTAAACTGAACGTTTAATGGGGCGAACTTGTGCACAAAAATAAAAAGGGAAAAGAAAGATAACAAGAGAGCGTCGCGGGCGTCGAAGGCGGCGAAGCAGCAAGATCGAACGCTGGGGCGAAAACTGACTGCGGCTCGCCACGCGGAGCCCCTTATATACACGCGTGGGCTTCTGGAATAATCGGCGTGGAAGGTTCGACACGTAGAACATTCGGGCCTAGAATAAACAACAATGTTCTCGAATTCACCAGAACATAAACTGAAAGCATAAATAAAATCCGCGGAACTCCCAGGAATCGAACCCTGGGCCTCCGTACGAAAGTCAAGCGCGGTAACCACTCGGTCACGCACGCGCTTGCTCGCTGACGCGCGTGGCATTACTCCCCCTTTAAAATGGCATCGTCTCGATGCCACGCGAAAGGCAACAAAACAGAGCAGGACAACCATAAGAATGGGAAAATACGGAGGCTGGCAAAACACAATCCTATCAAGTGTTGCACGAGATCACGGTTCACAGTCTTATCGCGCGTAGTACGGCTTGAGGCGCACGACGTGGACGACTTCGGGTCGTGGAGGGCGGCGTGATGAAGTGCGTGTTCCGTCGGGCATCACCTCGTAGTTCAGATCACCGAGTCGGCGAAGCACTTTGTAGGGTCCGAAGTAGCGCTTCAGGAGTTTCTCGCTTAGACCGCGTCGTCGTATTGGGGTCCAAACCCACACACGGTCTCCGGGCTTGAAGCGAACGTCGATCCGGCGAAGGTTGTACCGGGTAGCGTCGACACGTTGTTGATCTTGAATTCGGAGTCGGGCGAGCTGGCGAACTTCTTCGGCTCGTTGAGCGACCACCTGGGCGTCGGGTATCCCATCGTCAGCTGGCTCATATGGGGTAGCATTGCGTCGAGCATGGTCGACACTTTCCTGCCATGCACCAGCTGAAACGGTGTTACTCCTGTGGTCTCTTGCACCGCCGTGTTGTAAGCAAATGTGACGTAGGGTAACACCTCGTCCCAAGTCTTGTGCTCTACGTCGACATACATTGAGATCATGTCGGCGATGGTTTTGTTCAGCCGTTCTGTTAGTCCATTTGTCTGCGGATGGTACGCAGTGGTTTGACGGTGGCCGGTGCCACTGAGACGAAGGATCTCTTGCGTCAGCTGGGCCATGAACGATGATCCACGGTCGGTAATGAGGACTTCGGGGGCGCCGTGCCGGAGGACAATGGACTCGATGAAAAACTTGGCGACTTCCACAGCCGTACCTGATAGAAGGGCTTTCGTCTCGGCGTACCGTGTGAGATAATCTGTGGCGACGATTATCCAGCGGTTTCCCGATGTTGACGGCGGGAATGGGCCAAGTAAATCAATTCCGATCTGCTGGAACGGCGTAGACGGGGAAGCAATCGGATGCAGATGTCCTGATGGCTTCGTCGGCGGTTTCTTGCGTCGCTGACACTCGTGGCATGATCGAGTGTAGAGGTGAACGTTCTTCGGTAGCCTTGGCCAGTAGTATTTTTCTCGAATCCTGGTGAGCGTCCTGCTGTAGCCGAGGTGCCCAGCCGTTGGGTCGTCGTGACAGGCTTGGAAGATCTCCTCTCTAAGGTCGGCAGGGATTACCAGCAGCCATGGCGAGCTGTTGTCTCCGAAGTTCTCCTTGTAAAGCACACCTTGTCGGAGGACGAAGGTCGGCAGGGCTCTCAAGAAGACACGGGGGATAGTACCCCCTCGTCCTTCGAGGTGCTCGATTAAGGCGCACAACTCAGGATCGTCTCTTTGACGTCGCGCCATGTCGTCGGTGTTGACCGCCCCAAGGAAGCACTCGTCGTCATCGTCGTCGCTGCTACCGGAGGATGTCTCGACAGGGGCTCTGGACAGGCAATCGGCGTCGCTGTGCTTGCGGCCTGACTTGTAGACCACAGTCATGTTGAACTTCTGTAGTCTGAGACTCCATCGAGCGAGTCGTCCTGACGGGTCCTTGAGGTTCGCAAGCCAGCAGAGCGAGTGGTGGTCCGTGACTACACGGAACGGGCTCCCGTACAAGTACGGACGAAACTTCGTGATTGCCCAGACGACCGCAAGGCATTCTTTTTCAGTCGTGGAGTAATTTTTCTCCGCTTTGGACAGTGTCCGACTTGCGTAGGCGATAACTCGCTCGGTGCCTTGTTGCCTTGTTGCACTTGCACCAGTACCGCGCCAAGTCCAGCGTTACTGGCGTCCGTGTGAATTTCGGTTTCCGCATCCTGATCGAAATGTCCAAGAACAGGAGGAGTTTGCAGTCGTCGCTTCAGCTCGTCGAATGCCTGCTGCTGCTCCTCGGCCCATTCGAACTTCTCGGCGTCCTTCGTGAGGTTTGTGAGCGGTGCGGAAATCCTTTCGAAATCTCGAACGAAGCGGCGATAGTAGGCACATAATCCAAGGAACCTTCGCACGGCCTTCTTGTCTCTCGGCGCTGGAAATGCTGCGACGGCGCGAGTCTTCTCTGGGTCGGGGCGAACGCCTTCGTTACTAACCACGTGACCGAGGAATTTCAGTTCGTCATAGGCGAACCGACACTTTGACGGCTTCAGGGTGAGTCCGGCGGTCTGTATGGCCTGGAGAACAGCTCGGAGTCGTCGCAAGTGCTCGTCGAAGTCGCCGGAAAACACTAAGACGTCGTCGAGGTAGACGAGACAGACTTGCCACTTCAGTCCTGCCAGTACGGTGTCCATGACACGCTGGAAGGTTGCTGGAGCCATGCACAGTCCGAAGGGCATAACCTTGAACTCGTACAGTCCATCCGGCGTGACGAAACCTGTCTTCTCTCGGTCCCTTTCGTCGACTTCGATCTGCCAGTAGCCGCTCTTCAGGTCCATCGATGAAAAGTATCGAGAGTGGCGCAGCCGGTCCAAAGTGTCGTCAATGCGGGGGAGTGGATAGACGTCTTTCTTCGTCACCGCGTTCAGCTGTCGGTAGTCCACGCAGAACCTAAGCGTTCCGTCCTTCTTCTTAACCAGTACGACTGGAGAGGCCCACGGACTGCTTGATGGCTGGATTATGTCGTCGTTCAGCATCTCTTGAACTTGCTCCTGGATCACCTCCTTTCTTTAATGGAGACTCTGTACGGTGATCGATGCACAGGGCGCGCGTCGTCCTCGGTAACGATGCGGTGCTTCGCAATGGCTGTTTGGCGCACCTTCGACGACGTAGCAAAGCAGTCGCGGTATTCGGCGAGGAGGTTAATCAGCTGCCGTCGTTTCGGGCCCGGAAGCTTAGGGTCGATGTCGAGCTGCGCAGGCGACGTACTGTCTTGCTGAGGTGTCGAGGGTTCGTCAGTAATGGCGGCGATTTTGGCGGAGTTTTGGAGGTCCTCGACGTGGCCAACGGCTGCACCTTTCGTGAGGTGTTGCGTTTCATTCCGAAAGTTCGTCACAAGTACCACAGTGCGGCCATCCTGAAGTTCCGCTACTCCTCTTGCGACGCCTATTCCTCTTCCTAGGAGCAACTGGAGGCTTCCCTCGAGCAGAACGTCGCCGCAGAAAGCTTCGGTGATCCCGACGGGCACGAAAACACTCGACCGTGGCGGTAAGTTCACGTGACTTGCGAGAACTCGGACCGCGGATGATGTCGCTTTGGGTTCCTCCGGCGGTGAAACAGGTTTTCGTAGTGTCAACCGGTTTGCTCCGAGGTCGATGACGGCGCCATACTCGCAAAGAAAGTCCATTCCGAGGATAACATCCCTCGCACAGTCTTGCAGAACGACGAACTTCACAGGGAACGTCTCACCGTGGATCTCGACGCGAGCAGTGCATCTCCCGACTGGTGTAATGAGGTGTCCTCCGGCGGTTCGTATTTGGGGTCCGCGTCCCACGGGGTCATGACTCCTCGAAGGCGGCGGGAGAGCCTCCCACTCAAGACTGATTAGTCTGCTCCGGTGTCCACGAGTGCTGATGCGTCGACGCCGTCGATGACGACGTTTAGGTTGTTGGACACCGTTTCAGGGGCGTCGTTGCGATGCGTAGCGTCGGGAGAGTGGGAGCGCTCCGTCGTTCTTGGAGGCTCTTTACTTCGGTCGTCTTCGGCAACGCCACCTCCAGGCGTTGCCGCACTTAGTTTTCCCGGCGACGCAGGGGAGACAGGCTCTCTCGGCGGGGTCGTGGCGCTGGGGACGCTGAACGTCGTGGCGATGGGGAGCGGGCTTCACGGCGGAGAGACGACATTGGGAGGGCGAGCGTCGGAGGTACTCCTCGATGTCGCGAGGGCGCTCGTCGTACCTTGGGCGCGGGTCGTTCGGGTGGAACCCGCGCAGCCCCAGTTGTCTGTAGGGGCATCGGCGGTAAATGTGGCCGGCTTCACCGCAGTGATAGCACAATGGGCGTCGATCGGCCGTTCTCCACACGTCGGTCTCTCGTGGCGCTGCTAGTTCCGGGTGGCCGTGCGCCCGATCTTCCTGGCGTCGGGAATATTGCGGCGCTGGAGGTTCACGTCGGGGTGGTGCTGTGACCTGGCGGTGAGCTTGCGGCGGTCGTCGGGCAATGGCGGCGTAGGTCAGCGTCGGTTCTTCGGGTGCGGCCACGGTGATTGGGGCATCTGGTAGGAACCTCGTCTCGGACGACCTCGGCAATGGAAATCGAGGCCGGGCGTTCAGCAGTCGGCAGAAGCTTCTTAAGCTCCTCCCGGACGACGTCGCGGATGATGTCGGGAAGGCCGGGGTTGCTAGGGCTGATGTCGTAGCCCGATGAAGAAGCCGCAGCGACGCTCGAGTGCCGATGGTAGTGGCTGGCTCTTGCGAGGAGGGCACGTTCCATGTTCGTGGCCTCCGTGACGAAGTCTTCGACGGTGGATGGGGGTTGCGAACTAGACCACCGAAGATGTCATCCCTGACACCTCGCATTAGGATCCGCAGCTTTTTTTCGTCGGTGGCTTGAGGGTCGGCGCGAGCGACCAGGTGCAGGACATCCTCGACGAAACTGGTGATGGTCTCGTTTGCGCCCTGGGTCCTCATGCGAAGAAGGTCCTCGGCCCTCTCCCGTCGATACTGGTTGGTGAAAGTTCTTACCAGCTCATTCTTGCAGGCGGTCCACGAGATCAACGAAGTCTCGCGACTCTCGAACCAGTGCCTGGCCGTTCCTTCGAGTGCGAAGTAAAGATTCTGCAGGCGCTGGTCGTCCGTCCATCGGTTGTGTTGGGCCACCCGCTCGTACTGTTGTAGCCAGTCCTCGATGTCTTCATAAGGCTCACCATGGAAGGACGCCGGCGTACGAGCAGCGACGGGTAGGACGACAACAGGTTGGGTGGTCATCGTCGGGATCTTCTCCTTCGGCTTGTGCAGCAGGGATCCGGATTCCGGGAGTTGGACTTCGGTATGGCGGCTTGCTCGGGCGTCGGAGTCTTCTGCGATGGGTAACCTTCCGGGGTCGAACACCTCACTTGGCCGGGATGTCTTCGGAGGGGTACGGTCCACGGGCATAGAATGCAATTACCCAGCACCTCCACCAAAATGTCACGAATGACAAGTGATGAGGCGGCGTATGACTGAGTAAACTGAACGTTTAATGGGGCGAACTTGTGCCCAAAAATAAAAAGGGAAAAGAAAGATAACAAGAGAGCGTCGCGGGCGTCGAAGGCGGCGAAGCAGCAAGATCGAACGCTGGGGCGAAAACTGACTGCAGCTCGCCACGCGGAGCCCCTTATATACACGCGTGGGCTTCTGGAATAATCGGCGTGGAAGGTTCGACACGTAGAACATTCGGGCCTAGAATAAACAACAATGTTCTCGAATTCACCAGAACATAAACTGAAAGCATAAATAAAATCCGCGGAACTCCCAGGAATCGAACCCTGGGCCTCCGCACGAAAGTCAAGCTCGGCAACCACTCGGCTACGCACGCACTTCCTCGCTGACGCGCGTGGCAATATGGAGAGAGGGTGAAAAGTAAACCAAGTTATACCAGGAAGACCAGGAATGCTCTACGCGAACGACATTGTGCTGTCAGCAGATAGCCGGGATAGGCTACATGAGCTGATCTGAGGAGAGGAAGGAGACCTTCTGGGCCTGAAATTCATTAGCGACAAGTCAGGAATAATGGTTTATAACGATATGTGGAAACTCAAATAAATATGTAAATAAAACAAAAAAGACAAACCCTTATAAAAAAATCTGTAACTTTGGCAAAGAAAAGTTATCTCGACACAAATATGTGGGATACAGTTGTACATCGTCCATTCGTGTGCTTAACGAATTTTGAGGCAAATCGGCGACACTGAAAAGAAAACGCCCGAGTACCATTAAGAGAAAGACAAAAAGAACGCATACCTACACGAGAAAACTTTAGAACGACCACAGGCAGGAAACTCTGGTGATGCTCTTGAAGTGACTCCCTGCAATGGGCCTGCGCAGACCACAGAACAAGATCAGGCAGAGCTTGCAGCCATAAGGTGCTTCATAGCATGAAGTTCCCGAAGCAGCTGCAATTGGAAGTAAAGTGCATTTCATTTCTTTGCAGAACACAGAGTTTAATAGCTAGCATGCATTCATAAGCTGATACAGTCATGAATGCACAGACTTTTGAATGCAGCACTATATCACCAAATTGTTAACCGTGCCGGGCAACACTCAAAATTGGAAGCATTATTCCAAACTATCTCAGCTTAAAGTTAACCATGGTAGAAGCTTCAAGCCATCCTTGCAAATTCAGTGCAGAAAGCAAGCCATGTGACCTTCTAGTTGGACGCCATGGTACGTCGAGCTTATAATCATGTGTCACGCCGTTTTTGCTGCAATGGCTTGTAGGGTCAGAGGTGGTCCAGATTAAAGAGATACAAAGTACAGACGCTTGTGAGTGGGGCCCTGGCCTTGTCTTCAGCTACATTGCGATGTAGGATGTTCCAACCGGGATGTTTGCTGTCTGTAACCATACGATCAGCTTGTGCCCAGCGATTGTTCGAGCTCAGTACAAGTGCTCGACAGTGCCGTTATTTGAGAAGCATTTTTATTAATGTTAAACATAACTGACTTACTGAGAGACTGCGTCTCAACGACTAATGACTTGGGATACCTAACTGAATACTGATATATTAACTAAATGCAAAACAATTACCTGGCAGCCATCATAATTTTCAACAGGCTGGGTTGACTCCTCATTAAGTCGAAGGAGTCGATGCGTAATAGGACAATACAAACAAAAATATGCCTTAGAATTCCTTTTGCACCCCCGAAATGATGTGGTTTTGAAGGTAAGATACACAATGTTCTTGATTTAGAAAGTGCCTCAGCTGTACACATGCATATGCAGTAAGGGCACTCGCCAAGCCTATTCTCCTCAGCTCTGTCCAGGTTAAGCCAAGTTAGAGTATAGAACTACACGCTCACTGACAGAATGAGAAAGGCAGGGAGAAGTCTCAGTTGTTCTGCCACCAGCCCACCTGCTACCATCGATGACGTTTCAGCGTCTCATGAGCCTCGAGTGAGCACGTCCGTCCAAAACGGGGTGAAAAGCACAAGCATGTGCTGGAGGACGCCCAGCCATTCTATTTTTGTCATCGGCTATACTACATATTTTTAGTACGACATATTTCTAAGTGAGAAAAAGTATTGCAAATATGCAGTCCACCTTTGACCATAATACAAAATTCTGATAAAGATAACAACAGTGTATGCCTATTGCCATCCACCATTTTCCAAACAAGTGCTCCCGCCTATCGGAACATCTACACATGTGGTGCGCAAGTGGGTTCAGGACTGGGAGGCTAGAAAACAAAGCGCTCACAAGGCTTGTCTGGCCCTATCAACCATGCGGGTACGTTCGTCGCAAATCCCTGATTTCTAGCCAAATTTTTTTAGAATGAGCAAATCTTGTCCACGCCCGAGGTAGATCACTGATTTGTGATTCCCCCATATTGTGCGAATCCTCCTTCAAACTGCGGTACAACCTGCAAATGAACTCTGTTGTGCTGCGGCACGCGTCCATGCTGCCTGCTTCACAGGAAAATCACTGCTCGTGTTGAAGACGACATCCCACAACGTACAGGCAACAACGTTTAACGAACTAAAATAAAATTGATATCATTCAATAGACACAGACAGGCTCACAAAGTGTCGACATCGTGATTGTTGTTGTTGGTTTTACTCTTGCATACGAACAAAAGTGACCTCCTCTTTTCTCCGATGTACAGTAAAACCCCTTATCTTCATGACCCCTATTTCTTCTCGAATCGGTCACAAAGGACATAATCACGGCCACTGAATTTCGCAAAATTAAAGGCTGCGAAAATTAAGGACTCGCCAACATTAAGGGGTTTACAGTACTTCCATGTGTCACATGATGTTAACATTTCAAGGGGGCTGAAGGTATTGGTTTAAGAAAAAATGGCCTATGCCAAAAAAAAACGCCCTTCTCCAGGTTACGCACGCGAGGTTCTTTTGCACTCCCTATAAGGTGGCAGATTTGTTTCGGCAGAGCTTTTGGTAAAACGGAGTCTTAAAACTAGTTATACTTGGCGTCAACTATTTTGTGCTGCATTGTAAAGGCTAGAGTAGCTTCGCAACAGTGCTTCAGCCCAGCACTGTTGCGAGAGCATGTGGTTTAGTGTTGCATCCCATTTGCATGGTCTAGAGAAACTAGCGCTGACAGAGTTGGAGCACTCCGGAATAATAACACGCCGCTGTGAATTTCTTAAGAGTGGATTCGAGCCAGGCACGTAGCCAGGGGGCGGGGGAGAGGGGGCTTGGAGCCCAGACCCTCCCCCCCCCCTCGAAACGAAATCCTGGCTACGTGCCTGATTCAAACAAAGGTAAAAACAATATGTGTACTTACGGCGGCCATACTTGCCATACTTGCCTTTCCAAAGCATGATCACTTGTGCCTCGGTAGCATCGTCCAGTAAGAAGCACCAGCAACACGCCCATGAGACACCGCCGACTCCTGGATTGAATGACGACCCGCCTCAGGTCTTGGAAGATGATCCGGAACACTGCTTTATGCCAGATGTTGTATCTGGCGGGGCAGGGGCTAAAAGTAGAAATTAACAAATTTATCTGAAGCGATACATTCCAGCATAAACTCTAGGATAGCAGGACTTTTTAGGTCAGTGATGCGTTTTTATTAAACGCAAATGGTTGGAGCCTAAAAATTTAATTTGCGACCTACAATATTTACAGGCTCAACCAACTCTGAATAAGTGGAACACTTGACATTAAAGATTGGTCTCACCATGACTGTCTACAAACATCCATATAATAATTTCCATGAACCTATGTATTTCAAGAAAATACTTGGTGCGAGCTGTTTAGAAAACCATAACACTTTTTAACACTAATAGAGAGCCTGCAGTGTGCCACAAATTAAGCAGTTTTCACTTGATTATGAAGAGGGATTACACATCTGTGAACCTTAAAACTAGGCCTGCACTGAATTGCTTCCTTAAGTTGAATGTGCTATGCTCTGTTCACTATATAAATTTTTGCAGAGCTGACAATGTGCAAGCTACTGTTTTTTATACTTCACCTCTCCCGACTGCTGGGCATGATAGGTACAAAAGATTGCTGACACCAACGTAACACAATGATTATTTTAAGATATTGTTTGGGTATAGCAAGAGCGATGCCATCTGCGGGAAGTTATTTGTGTGACACCGTCAAAACTACATCTGCGGGCTTCACATGGTTCACATGTTAATCATGTCTGAAGACACTTTTTTGTAATTGGAACTCCATCCAACCCAAGATTTGAATATGCCTTTTGCATTTTAGGCTTAGTAGTGCTTTTGCTGTTTCACTTAAGGAATAGGTAAGAAGAATGCTTATTTCCAGTGGCATACCTAACACCTGGTGGCACGAGGACTCCCTGTCGAGACGCTAATCAAAAGTCACTGGCAGGGACATGCTGCAATGCTCTTGTTGCTGGGATTACCTGCCCCATGGTCCTGACCAGACCACAAAAGAAGATTGAGTCCAAGCTTGTGGCCACTAGGATCTCGAGATCTTGAGGCACCCAGGTAGCTGAAAATAAAAACAAATCACACTCAAGTACTTGGCAGAGATACATTACAATGAATACCATATTCTTGAGTAATCAGCATATAGATCCTTTTATTTTTATACTTTGTACTTGTACTTATAAAAAAAACTGCTCCTTCACTGCCACAGCCATAGTCTCCCCTGAGGACAAGGCCATGTAGGCATTGAAATGATGCGTACCTAATTAAGGCAAATGATTAAACGCGTTTGTTTAACCCTCTTTTGCGCCAACCTGAGAGATTTCTGTCGAATATTCACATTCAACTGTAAAGACTATAAAACACTACTACTGCAATGGTAAGATTTGCCTACCCTCATGCTCAACGAGTGTCGAGTGGGGATACAACTCCAGTTCATACACTCACTGAGCATGAGGATATAGTGTGTCAGCAGAGGGCAGCGGGTACTCAATCATTATTTCCAGCTACCTAATCAAACTAAATATTCTTCCCAGCTTGCTTTTTAGGAAAATATCTAAATTTACAAAAACTATTAAGACAACTGCTGAAAAAAATGGCAAAACCAACAATCGAGTTTGAATGCTCTCCGGTGGCACGCCATCTATGGCAGGCCGACCTGGAGAATGAGCAAGCAGTCTAAAAAACAGGTTATGTCCTATGTATAATTTTTTTTTCGTGCTGCAGAGCAAGTGCTTGAAGGAGGTTTTACGACATTGATTTTTCACAACCCAAGTTCTTGCAATCAGTTGAGAACAAGTTCGAGCAGTGAACTTGTCTTCGCCACTGGCATAACGTTTTAGTGTCGCCCATCGAGACTCAAACAAATTTGTAAATAAAAAGACCAACCTTCATAAAAAAGTCTGTAACTTTGGCAAACAAAAGTTATCTTGAGAAACATATGTGGGGTACAGTTGTACAGCGTCTATTCGTGTGCTTAACCAACTTTGAGGCACATCGGCGACAATGAAAAGAAAACGCCCAAGTACCATTAAGGGAAAGACAGAAAAAATGCATACCTACACCAGAAAACTTTAGGACGACCACAGGCAGGAAACTCTGGTGAGGCTCTCGGAGTGACTCCCTGCAATAGCCCTGCGCAGACCACAAAAGGTCCGGTCAGAACTTGCAGCCATAAAGTGCTTCATACCATAAAGTTCCAGAAGCCGCTGCAATTAGAAGTAAAGTGCATTTCATTTCTCTGCAGAACGGAGAGTTTAATACCTAGCATGCATTCATTAGGTGATACTGTCATGAATGCGTCGACTTTTCAATACAGCACTATATCACCAAATTGTGAACCGTGCCGGGCAACACTAAAAACCGGAAGCATTATTCCAAAATATCTCAGGTTGAAGTTAACCACGGCAGAAGCTTCAAACCATCCTTGCGAATTCAGTGCAGAAAGCAAGCCATGTGACCTTGTAGTTGGATGCCATGGCAACCTCCGGACACAGAGCGAGTTGCGCGGCCGGAACACGGATGGCGCCACCATAGATGTGTACAGCAGCGCTCGCGTGGTGGGAGGCGCTCATTACTAAAAACTAAACAAAACAATAATGAATCAAACTTCATTCAGCTCTAGTTATGACTGCATATTATTTCACTAAATACAAATTACGTAGTCTTAAAAATATGACATATTTTTTTTAAAGTTTGTGTCAATATCACACTCTCGAAATTTTGCCTTTTTCTGTTTTTTGCGTTTCTAAAACGAAACTGCTGCCTGTGCGCATGCGCGCTTACGCTCTGCGCGTTCTGAAACCGGTGGACCGTTGTGGAGGCGTCCGTGGGTCTGCTCGGTGCTTTCGCGCTTTCGCTTGCCTTCGGTGCGTCCCACGACCAGGTGCGTCGCGTCGGCACTCGATCATCGCACTGCGCGAGCCTCGCACTTTCGGGCGAGTGGAAAGCTTTTCGTGTCTTTGAGCTACCTCATTCGTGCGGTTACGCAAAGTGGTGCCCAAGTAGCGTCGGGGACAAGAAGCACCCGTTCGTTCGGATCCCAACTGACGACGGTGAGTTTGAAAGTTTTCACCCCAATTGAAACTTTTTCCTAAGCTGATCTTCCAGCCACAAATTGCACCATTTGAGGGTTTTGTACTCTTTTAAGTAATTGAATATATCGTTTCATTTTTGAAATTTACAAAATGTCACCGTGATTTCATTGCGATGCACAGATTTCGGCGAGCGTTCTTAGCACGGTTTTGTGGATGAAGACCGTCCAGCAAATATTTTATGATCTGTAGACTGTTGGCGAAATATCACCTCTTCTACCTCTCGTCGATTTCGTGCACAGCAGTGTAGATCCCCGTCGAGTAAATTGTAGTCAATATATAAATATTCTTCTCCAGTTTTATAATATTTCAGAGTTCATATCTTATAATATCTGCCCGTTTTTATTAATGTATCTCGTGTAGATTATTTTACAGCCCTGCGACTAGTTTGCCACGTTTTATTTCTTTCAGAAATTATTAGAAAGCTGAATAGTAAAATAATTTAACTTCGGAAGGCACTTTTAAAATCTCGAAAGATTTACGCAAAGAGGGGCAGAATGCAGACAGCAGAGCTTGATCGCGAGATGTGCTATCCGTCCTTCTATGTGTAATTCTTTCGCAAGTTTTTACACCTACCGACGCACTTCCCTCAAAACAATTAAAACTCACGTTAGGCATTTTTTTTCTCGTTTGTTGCACATAAAATAGCAACATTTGCATTATGTGTTGTTGTTTTTTGTGTATCCATACAGATTCTCAAGGCATGAAAATCACTCCAACAAGCATCAGGGACAGGGAACCCCAATAAACAAAAGGTAGTGTCCGTGGTCATTTTTTTGTGAAGTGCACTTGATTGCTGGCCAACCTATCAAGCTGAATATGTAACCATCAGCATGCTAGGTTCTGCCATAGTGATCTATGCAGTCTAATCTACGGTCAACTGTAATGTAAAACGAGAATGGATGGGGCAAAGAGGATGATAACAAAAACAAAAGGATAGTAGGAACAGCCCTATGGAATGTTTCGTAGCCCTGTTTCTGTTCTGCAAGTGTATGTGTTGAGACGAGACAAACTAATGCGTTCTTACATTGTCCTGTGCAGATCCCGAGAAGATAGAGAACACACAGACAGCAAAAATGAGAAAGAACAATGAAGTGGCTGGTTCACCCCATGGGCATCATAGGATCTCAGTGGCCACACCAAGAGAACCTGGTTCAACTCATGGTTCAACTTGACGGCACAAGTGACAGGTATCGGAAGTTCATCAAGAGGCCAAGAGAAATGAGAAATACCCAGACTGGTCTACAGACAGCAAGGTCTACATAGTATTAAGGAATATGTCTCTAAAAATTTTGGTTCAGGTCTGTAAGTGAGCAACAAATACGTTTGCCCAAATAACAATGCATTGTGTTAACTTTTTATTTGCATGGACCAGTCAGAATGACACGAGCTTTCAACTGGGCATGAAATCTTTCGGCTGTGCTTCTTGAGCCCTTGAGAGACAATGTTGTCCACTGCATCAGCAGGTTGCTCCTTGCATGATATTTATGGAGCAAAATCATAGACTAGCAGAAGCCTCTGAGCATCCACTTTGTTCAGACAAGTTGTTAGCCTGCTGGTAGCCAAAAACCTTTAGGCAGCTTTTTTTCTTTTTTTTTTTGGGGGGGGGGGGGGGGGGGTAGCGAGTGAGGGGTGAGATCGGTTGCTTCCAACCAGTGATACCAGGAACTTTGGCAGCTAGAATTCAAACTACTTAGAGAGTTTCACTCTTTGAGAACTCAAGTTTTGCTGGACAATAGCTGACCCACTAAAGTTTGCGTTATTGTCTTATTACACAGGTTGAACAATTGATATTTTATCATAATGTACGTTCGGTTGGTATTTGAGATTCCACAACCAATAGCCATTTAAATATATTTTTAGACATACCACACCGATAGGGCGGTTTGCATACAATTCTCCGGCAGGGCTGCATATTTACTTCACACTGGGTTTGCTTCTATATAACACATATCAGAAATTATAATTATTGTTGACGAGGGTAGAAAGTTGGGCAAGTTGGTGATTCATAATGATTAAAATGCGCAACAAGACGACGGACACAGAAGAAGACACAGCGCTTCTTACAACTGAACTTTCTTTCCACTGCAGCTCGGTATATATTACTGGCAACAACACAAACAAGTTTGGAAATATAAACAGATACACATAAAAAATCATCATAAAAAAGAAAAAACTTCAGACAAGTTGTTGGCCTTTTTATTATTTTTTATGATGATTTTTACGATGTGTATCTGTATATCTTTCCAAACTGGTTTGTGTTGTTGCCGGTAATATATACCGAGCTGCAGCGGAAATAAAGTTCAGTTGTAAGTAGCGCTGTGTCTGTGTCTTCTTCTGTGTCCGTCGTCTTGTTGCGCTTTTTAATCATTATAATTATTGTGTTTTCATGCCACAGAAACAAAAATTTCTGTTTGCTATCACAATATTTTCTCTTTAATATGGACATCTTCAGTCCCCAAAACAATTCTCCACAATGTTAGTCATCCATAATCATGAATCAATGCCAAGATCACAAATAAGAAACAATGAAGGTGGTATATATGTTCTTCATTTTTGTCATCTGCAACTGTTAGGGAAAAAACTGCAAATTATTCAGGCTGGAAACCCCTGAAAATTTTAACCATTGTCAGTCACCATTGTCTCATCTGAGAGTGGTGAAGCTCTGGGTAAATTCTGTAACCGAAGAGCTTTACTAGTCTGTTTTGTCTCACTAATATTTTTCCTTTTGTTTTTTCCCCCTTTTTTGCGTTTATCTTTACAGAGACCACAATAAAAATATAAAAACATGTATTTACCCATTTCGTTCCCAACTCCGGGTTTCTTCATTTAACGTCAGACCCCGAAAATATGACCTATATAGTGGCGTGACCGAAACGATCGACCATGTTAGCGAGACATGACTGTATTGTGTTTTTCAATCGCGAAAACAGATATTCTCGGGCCATAGTTGCATTTGAGTTTACGAAACCTCGTGAAAAAGCGCTATGTCGTGTTCGCGCTAACAGTGTCGCACATTTTATCTTCACTGTAGCACCTCTTGCTAACGTAGATACTGCGCGCATTATTATTTTTTTCCGCATAGCAACGCTTGTTCAAAGTGACAGTGTAAATTGTTTTTCTTTGTCATGCAAATGACTGAATAAATGTGTCAACGAGTGCGAAAAATGCTGCATCTGTTTCGATTCCCTGGAAGACGCCGACGACAAGTAACGGACTGTCAACTGCTGGACACAAGGTAGGGAAGCAGAACTTACAATTCTTTGCCATAACAAGAGGCATGGCACGCGCGAACCGTAAATTTCCAACCAAAACCTACCGCGGTACCGGCGGTACCGCGGTAGGAGCAGCTGCAGGGCACGGCGGAAGGTCTGCGCCATGTTGGATTTTGAACGGCTTCGCCTTCGCAAACGGCTAGGAAGCCGCTGAAGCTAGCTCGACAGCGTCAAATGTCATAATTAAAACGTTAGCGCTCCATTTTATAAACATGATTAGTGTTTCTTATTTTAGTTTCGCAATCTATCGATAGAGCAATGGGTCGCCGATTCGTTGCAGTAATGAGCGCCTCCGACCACGGAAGCGCTGCTGAGCGCCCAGTTTACCCAGAAATCGACTCCATTGGGTCTATGGCAGTAACCGGGCACTGGCCATGGTACGTCGAGCTTATAATCATGTGTCACGCTATTTTTGCTGCAATGGCTTGTAGTGTCAAAAGTGGTCCAGCTTAAAGAAATACAAAGTATAGACGTTTGTAAGTGGGGCCCTGGCCAAGTCTTAAAGGGATGCTAAACCGATATCTGAAGTTGCCGAAATAAGCCCCGGACAAGCTTCCCGGGACCGCACTATACCTAAAAATGATATTCATGTAAAGGGATGCAGATCGGATTATTATATTTCTTGGAATGACGACCGCCGATTGAGCCAGAAGCGCCAGAAGCCTCCGACGCGCGCGAGGCCCTCTGGGATTACTCGCAACGGAACTGACGACAACAAACCGCAACGGAACTGACGTAAACAAGTCGAGCTGCCGACGCGCCACAGCGTGGAAGAAAGTTGCGCTTTGAATAATAGTAGACGGATGCCCGTCGCGTTGGAAGTTTGCCAACTAATCCAGCCAAGTTTGCTCCGCACTACCTGCCAGCCGCCCGGCCACCCCAGTCCACTTCTGCACCTGCGTCGTAGCGACGGCGGCGACTTTGGTCTGTGGGTTTTTCGGAGTTCGGCGATTTCTTTCCCGCCCTGATACTTTGGCCATGACGACATCTGACAGCAGCGTTCGCACGTCGCATTTCCGTTTCGACGTCTGACGGGGTTCGCACGTCGCATTTCCGTTTCGTTGCGCCACCACGCGGCGTGAGCGCACGCCGGAGTCAACGAGGTGGGTCGGAGCCAACTTCGGTGGCTCATCATAGCCGCGTTCTGCGTACTACAGGTTTGATGTCGTCACGAAACGAGCTTTCGAAGAACTCACCAGGTGCACCTTATCATATTTATTTTTATAAATCATACATTTTAGACTACTTTATTGTTTCAAGTACCGTCATTTAAGAGCCATTCGTGTGCTGTTTATATCAAAACGACAAAGAATTTAGATTCTGTTTTTCGGTTCAGCATCCCTTTAAGCTACATTGCGAGGTAGGTACTCAGACGTTCAAACCGGGATGTTTGCTGCCTGTAACCACGCGACCAGCTTGTGCCCAGCTATTGTTCGAGTTGAGTATATGACCTCGACAGTGCCGTTATTTGACAAGCAGTTTTACAAATGTTAAAAATGACTGACTTACAGAGAGACTGCGTCTCAACGACTAACGACTTGGGATACCTAACTGAATACTGATATATTAACTAAATGCAAAACAATTATCGGGCAGGCATTATATTTTTCAACAGGCTGGGTCGACTCCCCATTTAGTCGAAGGAGTCTATGCGTAATAGGACAATACAAACAAAAATATTCCTTAGAATTCGTTTTGCACCCCCAAATGATGTGTTTTTGAAGGCAATATACACAAGGTACTTGATTTAGAAAGTGCCTCAGCTGTACAAATGCATATGCACTAAGGGCACTTGCCAAGCCTATTCTCCTCAGCTCTGTCCAGGTTAAGCCAAGTTAGAGTATAGAAGTACACGCTCACTGACAGAATGAGAAAGGCAGGGAGAAGTCTCAGTTGTTCCGCCACCAGCCCGCCTGCTACCTTCGATGACGTTTCAGCGTCTTATGAGCCTCGAGTGAGCACATCCGTTCAAAGCGGGGTGAAAAGTAGAAGCGCGTGCTGGAGGACGCCCAGCCATTCTCTTTTTGTCATTGGCTATACTACATATTTTTAGTATGACATATTTTTAAGTGAGAAAAAGTATTGCAAATAAGCAGTCCACCTTTGACCATAATACAGAATTCTGATAAAGATAACAACAATGTATGCATATTGCCATCCACCATTTTCCAAATAAGTGCTCTCGCCTATCGGAACATCTACACATGTGGTGCGCGAGTGGGTTCAGGACTGAGAGGCTAGAAAACAAAGCGCTCACAAGGCTTGTCTGGCCCTTTCAACCATGCGGGTACATTCGTCAAAAATCCCTCATTTCTAGCCAAATTGTTTTAGAATGAGCAAATCTTGTCCACGCTTGAGGTAGACCACTGAATTGTGATTCCCCCATATTGTGCGAATCCTCCTTCAAACTGCGGTACAACCTGCAAATGAACTCTGTTGTGCTGCGGCACGCATCCATGCTGCCTGCTTCAGAGGAAAACCACTGTTCGTGTTGAAGACGACATCCCACAACATACAGGCAACAAGGTTTAACGAACTAAAATAAAATTCATATCATTCAATAGACACAGATAGGCTCACAAAGTGATGACACCATGATTGTTGTTGTTGGTTTTACTCTTGCATACGAACAAAAATGACCTTCTCTTTTCTCCAATGTACAGTAAAACCCCTTATCTTCATGGCCCCTATTTCTTCTCGAAGCGGTCACAGAGGACATAATCACGGCCACTAAATTACGCAAAATTAAAGGCTGCAAAAACTAAGAGCTCGCGAACATTAAGGGGTTTACAGTACTTCCGTGTGTCACATGATGTTAACATTCAAGGAGGCTTAAGGATTGGTTTAAGAAAAAAATGGCCTATGCAAAAAAAAACGCCCTTATCCAGGTTAGGCACGCGACGTTCTTTTGTACTACTATATATAAGGTGGCAGATTTGTTTCGACAGAGCTTTTTGTAAAAAGGAGTCTCACAGCTAGCTATACTCAGTGTCAACAATTTTTTTTGTGCTGCATTGTAAAGGCTAGAGTAGCTTCCACAGTGCTTCAGCCCAGCACTGTTGCAGAGCATGTGGTTTAGTGTTGCATCTCATTTGCATGGTCCAGAGAAACTAGCGCTGACATGTTGGAGCACTCCGGAATAATAACACGCCGACTATAGAAGCATTGAGAGATGCGCGCATGCGAACCGTGCATTTCTTGAAAGGAGTGGATTCGAGGAAAGGTATAAACAATATGTGTACTTACGGCGGCCATACTTGCCTTTCTCAAGCATGATCACTTGTCCCCCGGTAGCACCATCCAGTAAGAAGCACCAGCAACACGCCCATGAGACACCGCCGACTCCTGGATTGAATGACGACCCGCCTCAGGTCTTGGAAGGAGATCCGAAACACTGCTTTAGGCCAGATGTTGTACCTGGCGGGGCAGGGGCTAAAAGTAGAAATTAACAAATTTATCTGAAGTGATACATTCCTATAGCATAAACTCTAGGATAGCAGGATTTTTTAGGTCAGTGATGTGTTTTAATTAAACACAGAAATGGTTGGTTTATGTGATGAACCAGCAGCCCCCGTTTTGCATAAGTGTAACGCAGTGTCTAACGTTACGTCCGACGGAACCCGAAATAAAAATTAAAGTTACGCCCAACGTATCTTTACGTCAAGCATTCGAGTTACGTCCGACGTAACCCAAAATAAAATTAAAGTTACCGTATTTACTCGAAAATAGGTCGACCCCTATTTATTGAACCCACTGAGAATAAAAAAAAATAATTCAAATATAGGTCGACCTTTTTTTTATTTATTTTTAAGAACAGGGGAAAGTTTGGGCAAAAGGAAGAAACAAACCTTTATTTACAGTACTTTTAGCTAAATCACGGGGCGATGCCAAAAACTTAATCACCGTCAGAACTTCCGGGCATGTCATCGTCGTCCGAAGCTTCGTCAGCTTGGTAGACATCCTCGGAAATTCGCAACAATACCTCACTGACACCGTTGTAAAATGACGACAAGAAGAAATGAAAAGAAGGTGGAGACGGGCGAAGCGACGAAAGACAAAATACAAAGACGCAAGCAACAGCCCCGAGTCGAGTCGCCTTGAGCAACACGCGAGCCGAGCTCGCGTCAAGCAACAAACAAAAGTAATCTCCGTTTTTTTTTTTTTTTTTGTGCGCGTTTGCGAGGATGGAGGGCAAAGTGCATGGCGCATCGCGTTCCTCTCCTCCCCTTCCCCGTTGCCCAGCGAGGGGAACGCTACAGGCGCAATGGCGAAACGGCCACTGCGGGCGGGCCGTCGGCTGCTGCTGTTTCGGTTGTTTTCGTGCACCAAAAGCTTTTTAAAACAAGAAGCGGCGCGGCTCTACGGCAACGCCAGCTCGGTGATTCGATAGCTCCATGCCCCCGGTAGGGTCGCAAAATTTGGTCGCGAATGTAGGTCGAAATTCTTTAGTTACGATTTCCGAAAAAAAAAAAAAGGTCGACTTATATTCGAATTAGTCAGCCGCGCGACGAGACACACATTATGAAACCGATTGGTGCAAGCGACCAAGGCGACGTTTTCTAGAAACCCGAAAACCGAGCGACGCAAGCAGCGATAGTGAGAAATCTTCGTCGCTCGTCGCCGTCTCGTTGATCGCTATATTGCTTATATGCCGTTCAGAAAGGCGCTCGATACTCTTTCATACTTAGCGTGCAACGCTGTCAAAGCTACTGGCGCGAGCGCGTGGCTTCATCTATGGTTTTGTTTGCGCGAGAACGCGTGCAAATGATCAACGAGATCAAGCCCCATGCTCGCGCCAGTAGCTTTGACAGCGTTGCACGCTAAGTATGAAACAGAGTATAAGTGCTTACCATAGCATTGGGACCAGCCTCGCATCCAACCGTAACCAGTCTTGTCTTTTTTTTTAAGCCGCCCAGGTAGAAGTTAACATCGTACATACATCGTTTTCAAGCATGGCTCCTCGTTCATCGGCTCGATTTACATTTTCGGTAAATGACAAACCGTGATGAAGCACAATTATTCTAGCTCAAAATTGTCACGAACACTTGGCACGCATGCTTACACTGAAGCGCACCTAACTTAATTTAAAAGTAGAACGAAAAGGGGACGAGATTCGCTTACCGCTTCACGGAAAGACAGACGCCTTCGGATCCTAGGCCTACCGGCCGAACTTCGAAGTCGGCGATCGGACGAGGCGAGCTGGCCGCGCTGCGCTGACCCATGCTGACCACACCTGGGTGAACTATGAGAGGCGCCGTCGAGTTGAGAACCAGAGTCGCAGTAGAAACGGACCGCCAAACATCTGTCCCGTACAACGAACGAGCCGACGTCCCCAACGCGGCTACGTCTCCGCCATCTTCTCCGCGACGACGGGAAGCTGGGGAAGCGGGGAAGCCGAGCAGCGGAAGCGGAAGTCACTGGGCGGCCGCTTTACGTTTCGCTTTTAGCCGACGCCGGTTTCGGTTGCGGAATCGTGGGGTTCCAGCTGGTTGCGACGAGAGGAGCCACGAAACGACGCCGAGTTGGCCGTGTACGAGTCACGGTACGAGCAACGGGCCGTTTGCCGCTGTCGACCGGTGACGCGGTATCCTCGGCTTGGCGTCACGATCGGTTTGTTGCCGTGCACGTTGGCTTTGCTATGCGGTACGGCTGGTGCGGCTGTCGAATACTTGTGGTGCACATTATTCGAGACAGTCGCCCCAAGACGTCGCCGTGAAGAGTTGACCGAGGAATTTGTGTGAGCTCAACGTCGGTCTATGTTCCGTTTCGACATGTATGGTATATGTAACGATACCGTTGGTAAATGATGGACGTTTCGTTGGAAGCTGGCGGTCGCCTTTCTGCATGTATGATTTGGTGATACCAGTGGTCCTGTGACGTAAGCGTTGGTTGGAAAGATGACGGTCGCCTACACCGTTAGCAAAAATAACACGCCCAGACGTGTAAACCGTTGTCCCATTGCGGACACGTCCAAACCCTGTTCGTTTTACACGCAGCCATGTGTGTTATTCGCCTACACACGAGGTGCCGTGTAAACTTAACACGCTACTCCATGTCTGCCTTCCGCAGACCACGGTTGGGCGTTTTGGCTGAGCGTGCTCATAAAACATGACGGCCAGCAGCCGAGAACAGGCGAGAGACGAGCCCAGCGAGCCGCGCGCCTTTCAGCCGAATCGAAAGCACACATGACGCGTTTGTTCTTCGTTCGATGCCTTTTATACAGAGTAAAGTTGGTAAAGTCTCCAAGCGGCCGACGTAGCTACGTGTAAAGGTACGTACGTGCCTCGTCGGTCGGTGGCGTCGGTAGCTAAGACGGAACCGCTAGACAAAAAACAACGAATACCGAACTTACATGGATAAAAAAATTCGGAGCAAAGTATAGAATGGGTGGGTACCTTGCGCCACCTACACTGTTAGCAAGTCCCGTGTATTTAGTGAATATTTGGGGTGAAAAACACGCTATTTACACAAATTACCATAAATTTACACGTTGAGTAATGGGTAATTCGTTCAAAAATCATGCGATGTTGTAAAAAACGTGTTTTGGTTCGGTTATACAGGCATAGCCATGTAGCCGACCTCGAAAACACGCATCAGCCGCGGCGACGACCGCAGCATTGCCGGCTATCGAAGCATCGGAATGCTTGGGGACAGACCTAGAAAGGTCCGTGAAGGCAAATGCCGCGGAAAAAGCATGTCTCGGGACAGATAGCGCAAATTGTTTAGCCTTACAAAATTACGCCTCCCGTTGAAAAGCTGTGAAAAGAGTCAATAGAGGATATATAATGTCAACAGCTTTTCTGTTTACTTTCTTTTGAATATTGGCCCACTTTTCTAATGAAAGTCAACAGACTCCCTGATGCTTTTCTGTTGAAAAGCTGTTGAAAAAAGTCATCAGAGGATATAAAATGTCAATAGCTTTTCATCTGACTTTCTCTAGCTTTTCTGTTGACTTTCTTTTGAATATTGGCCCACTTTGTAATAAGGAAGTCAACAGACTTTCTGTCGCTCCAAGATTCTTTTTTTTCTGCTGCTTTTCAATTTGAAAAGCTACAGAAGATTAAAAGAAGAAAAAATTGTTGCAGCTTAGCTATTTATTTAACAAAGTTTTCGGAGCTTACTGTGGCTTTCCACTCTCCTCCAAAATAGCTGCAGCGAAATTCCGCAAAAAAAAAGAAACGCGATTTCTTTTTTTTTGTTTTGTTAGTAACTGGCACTTCTTTGTGGTATTTGAAAGGCACCACTCACTACATATACCTGAGAAATACACATTAGAAACGAACACAAAACACCATGAAGCACTGAACACCTGAAACACAGTCCCATTGACTGCTCCACAGCCTTATATAGCCTACATATTGAAGGAATTCATTTGGTCGGTGACCATCTCAACACTTATTAAGGTTCCGAGTATTTGATCTTCTCTTCGGAAGTCCGTCAAAGGGAAAACAGCATTTTGAAGGTCGTGGACGATATCTTTTACTAGAAAGCATTGGTGCATCTAATTAAGTCAATTCGGGACAGTTGCTAAAACAACAGCCACAAATAACGGCTCTAGAAGAAGTACTATCGCTTCTCTCGCATAGCACTACTCGGGACGAAGCGAGTCAAGATTCAGTTTCTCCCCTTTCAAATAGTGATTTTGCTTTCTTTACTAGTTGACTCATTTAATATGGTCATTCAAGTCTCTATAGTCACTTACAAAGTCAGAGACGGCAGGGCCATGCCTTTCGAACGCCTGGCCTCCAGCCCACGCCCCATGCCTTCTGTCGTGCTTTGACTGCACGCGCGCGCCTCGACGTGCACGAACGCCGAAGCGTTTTCAAGGGTAGTAGGCTCGCGTTGGAAGCGGGACAACTGAAGCTGCTTCTCGTTCTCACCTTGTCAGAGACTATTGAAAAAACTTAGCCGCTTTTGACATCTAGTAGAGGTGGTACAATGTTAAAAAAATCAACAGAAAGTCTGGTAGCTTTTCTATTGACACTGGCTATAGAGAGTCAACTGAAAATTTTCGACACGAAGTAAACAGAACGTCTGCAGTCATTCTGATGACACTGTCAACATCAAGTCAGCAGAAAGAAATCAACATAAAGTCAATAGAAAGTCAACAGCTTTTCTTTTGACTCAGGCTGAAGAAAACCATCAGAAAAGTTTCAACACAAAGTCAACAAACTTTCTGTTGACCATGTCAACAGAAAGTCAGCGAGAAAAAATCCAACATTCAGTCAATAGAAAGTCAACAGCTTTTCTTTTGACTCAAAACTGACGGAAAATCATCAGAAAAGTTTCAACACAAAGTCAACTAAACTTTCTGTTGACCATGTCAACAGAAAGTCAGCAGAAAAAAATCAACATGAAGTCAATAGAAAGTCAACAGCTTTTCTTTTTGACTCAGGTTGACGAAAATCATCAGAAAAGTTTCAACACGAAGTCAACAAACTTTCTGTTGACCATGTCAACAGAAAGTCAAAAGTCAAAGTGAAGTCATCACAGTCAAGAGGAAGCCAACACGTTTTCAATAAAAAGTCAAAAATCATTTTTATAGGGAGCATGTCGCGGGACGGGGCAAACTCCGCGCTTTTGCCACTTACCGTGCTCGCTGCCATTTTTTCTGGTCGATGGCAATGCGGCATTCCCTTTTGTCACCGAGGTTTGTATTTATTTTAGGGTTCTTGATAATGGTTTTTTGCACACCACAAATAAAGTTTTGGGTGTAATTACTCGTTCTAAACAGTTAAAATGGATATAAAAAGCGTGCCCTCGATCTGACACACGTGACCTTGCTGTTGGTTTCGTTTTGGCTTCAACGGCTTCAAACCAGTGTTGTACACGTTCCTCAAGAAGAGGAACGAAAGGTCGTTCCTCGTTCCTTCAGATTTTTGGAACGCGTTCCCGTTACAAGTTCCATCTGAGGGAAAGGAACTCGTTCCCGTTACTGTTTAAAAAATGTAACGTATCGTTCCATATACGTTACATTTGTATTTTTGCTAATTACCATATTTAATTATATCAAACAAAGTTTTTTTTTATCTATCCTATCAAAAAGGCAACATACAAATTTGAATGCCTTGATGGAAGGACGCCAGGAGACAAAAAAGAAAAGCAAAGCTGAAGCAAGGTTCTATTTGTTGAGTTATTCATCTTTAAAAATCCGGGCGTTTTACCATATCCATGTTTGTGGTGGGCGATTCAGACGAGCCAAATGTACAGTTCGCCGGGAAATAGGAGCGGAGTCAATTTTATTATTCTTTATTAAAGGGTTACCCTACGTTGCACGGGCGTTTTACAACCTTCCACGTTTAATCTAACAAAGTCCTTTGTTGGAACTTAACAATAGTTGCTTTTCGATGTTGCTGTCCGCAAGACGATACGTAACATGAATGCAAAATAACAAACCATTAACCTATAGATACGGAATGCAGAACTCCCAACAGTTGCCGAGCATGAAAGAAATATAAATAAACCTTACCTGGACATGTCCGATCGTCTTGCTTGACGGTGCACAAGTGAAGCATTGGTATGTTATGTTGCCACTGCCCTTGTCTTGGTCAGGTTTGAACATTGTTGACAGCCATGGCCAGAGACAGTCCTCTTGGACGTCGGCACTCATTGTGGCAATTATCACGTAACCAGAGGAGACAAGAGGAGGTCCGCTGATGCAGTCCCAAGAATGCGCGTCCTCGCCACAACTACACCGGGCGCGTATAGTTGCGTCCTCATGGAGTAAAACCATGGGGCGAATGCGGAATCCCTGATTGGCCTTTTTGAGGCATGTCACAAATGCGCGCTCGCCGACAGCTGCCGCTCACTAACACCTCGCGCCATGGGTAAATGCGCGCCCGTGTTTCGCGCGTACATAGATGCCGCCTTCTACATGGAGATGCCGCCTACAGAGATTTGCTTGCTGGCTTTACGCGGCCCAACGCTTAGCGCTCCACCACGCGGTGTTGGGGTTTGTATTCGCCGCCAAACCTAACTGTTGTTTCCCGCCAAATATCGTCAGCCGCAGCGCTCGTGTCACTTTGTAATGTGCCGCCAGAGACTTCCGCCGCGTAGCGGCGTGAACGCGATTGGCCTTTCTTGAGGCATATCAGAAATACGCGCCTTGCCGACAGCTAGGCATACCACGGCGGGGTCTTCTTTTCTGACTAACGCACGGATTTGCTTGCTTGCATTACGTGGCACGACGCTTTTAGCGCTCCACCACGCGGTGCTGGGGTTTGTATTCGCCGCCAAACCTAACTGTTGTTTACCGCCAAATGTCGTCAGCCGCCCCGCTCGTTTCACCTTGTAATGTGCCGCCGCAGATTGTCGCCGCGTAGCGGCGTGAACGCGATTGGCCTTTTTTGAGGCACATTGCGCGCCCCGCCGACAGCTAGACATGCTATGGCGGCGGCTTCTTTTCTGATTAACACACGCTCCCCCTGGTTTAGGCGGCAGAGAGAGGAGAGGGGGCTCGCGGCAAGGGTCAACGCGCACCTGTGTTTCGAGCGCACAAAGATGCCGCCCCTTAGATGACCCTTTCGCGCTCGTCGTTTGTTGTAGCTCGCCTGCATCCGACTGTTACAAAGCGAGGACGCCGCAACATAAACCCTAGAATAAGTAACAAAAACGTTATCGCGATTCTGCTCTTCGTAAATATATTGTTATTATACTTCTAAACTTTCCCTCTCGAAAATTAAGTAAAAATTGCCCCACTGGACGAAAAAAGGAACGCCGTTCCTTTTTCCGTTCCAGTAAAAATGTAACGAGTTCCCGTTCCAGTTCCACCGTTGCAGAATGGAACGGCGGCGTTCCTTCGTTCCTCCTAAAAGGAACGCGTTCCAGGAACGCCGTTCCTTGGAACGCCGTTCCGTACAACACTGTTTCAACTCCTTCAACTGCAAGCGAAGGTGCCGCCGCTTCCCATGCAACCTCCTCAGAATTTACGGCGCTCCGTGGAGGCCAGTGTTGCTGCATCTGTAGGTCATCTTTACGTTAGAGCTGAAAGAAAAAATCTGGCCACGGCGCAACGCCGATGACGCTGGAAGCGAGAGCCGGTTTGCTTTCGTTGTTTTTGTTTGGATGGAAAACATCTCGCAGCAACGCACGTTTAACATGGCGCCGGTATTGTTTTGGTTTGACGGGAATGGGTGAAGCTCCTCGATGTGCGAGCACATGTAGCGAACACGCGACCGGAGAAGTGCCCCTGTGATGTTCCAGGGAGACGGCAAGTATCATTCGTTATCGTCGTGTGTGCTGGGAAAGCGAAGGGAGTCACAGAGTCCACGAGTGTGCAACCACAGCTAAGGTTCACGACAGCGCTGCGTTGACTTCGGCGATCTCGTTCTGTTTGGTGCAACACGGCGATGTGAAAAAGAGCTGAAAAGTTCGTGGTGTATGGTGCGGTGCTTGGAGGTAGAAACACGGAGCGCAAATTGGCTGTTGTGGGGTCGTCGTCAGCTGATCCCGTCCAGCTGGTCCGGGAGGACGCAGCGAGTGTTTTTAAAGTAAATCTTCCTTAGTTCCGTTTCAAAATGTGGAAGTATCCCGACGAATAGCGTGAGTAAAAAGCTGCGGGTGTTTTCAACAAAATTACGTCGTTTTAATTGAACAATGGACTCGGATTCAGAGAGGATTGTTGTCCTAAATCTGCCGTTTTATGCTTCGTGTTGGACTGCGTTTGCACAGCGACGTGTTTGCACAGCGACGCACACCGCTCGAGTAGATGATTGGGTCCTGCAAACGACCGGTTATGCAGAATTTTAGGGAAACTTAAGTCACCACCGATATTTTCCTGTAAATCTCGTGTGAGTTTGTTGCGCACATCATGCGGTGTGAATAAATTAGGCAAGATTTCCTACCTGCCTACAGATGCATGAACTGAGACCATTTTTTACGTAGTGAACATAGTGCTTTTTTATTTTGGGAAGAGGCGTTGGTGCATTTACTATGGTACAATCACTTGAGAGTTGAGAAGTCGGAGAGAACGAGCAAGCTTTCCCAACTTTGTCTTTTTCTCTCTGGCACTGCCACTAGTTTCTAAAGTTTGAGTTTCAGTAGGCATACCTACTAGCAGGTACAAACTGCTCTAAAGCAGGTAAAAGGCAGGGGAATTCAGGACGGTGCGCTTTTCGCAAGGTGACGGTAAATGCTTATGCGAGGTATGCGGAATATGCAAGCGATTTTGTTACGCTCGTCGTTTGCGTCTCTCCAGCGAAACGAATAAGATGATCTACAAAGGCGCAATTCACAAGCCAAGATTTACGATAACAGTGCGTTTGCTTCGGTGGTCCGTGTAGTTGTATTTTACACTGCTTTCTGCAACACCGTGTCATGACGAAGAGCTGGAACGGTCACGGTTTGTGCTAGCCTACCGGTTGACAGAAACCCGCATCGCCCGCATCGGTTCGGCACCGAGTGCACTTGGGCTGTTGATGCTCAAGCCTTTCATCCGCGGCTTGTCGCCAGCTGCTCCTGCTGCTCAACGGTGGGGAAGCGGCAAGAGTTACCTTGAAGTAAATGTAAATCCTCGTTCATCCAGTTATCCGGAGTCAAAGTGTGGAAGATGTCCAACGTGTACCGAGGGCGGGAACTACGAGCGTTTTGCCTTGCTTTTATAACCGAAACCAGAGCAACGAGGTAACTGCCTTGCGTACTCCAAAATGACGGAAGCAATATGTTTCAACAGGTCGAGTACGTCACCGGGGATGTAGGCGAGACGGTGCGCACTGTTTAAACGCTTGCAGTATCCACGAGTGGTACCAGGAAAACGACGTCAACAGAGAAGGAGCTCGCGGTTCAGCATAATGCAGTGTTACGGGCCCGTGAATCTTCAAAGTTCGGGATGGTGGCGGTGTAAAAAAGACGCATCAGCGCCACACCAGTGATCACGAATAACACCGGTCACAAACTCCCGAGCCCCACCGCTCCACTCAACACTGACACGACATACGACAACAAACTGCATCAAAACGCCCCAAAAGTGAAGGCGTCTGCTCCTGCACTGCAACCAGCGGAAGTGAAGTGTTGGGCGGATGTCCTTCACAAGAATATATAAAAAATGCTTTGAGGATCATTTTCATTTATTAGTAATAACATAATGATAAAATCCCAATAATTTGTGTTCTTTTTTCTGATTCGATCTAGTCGGGCTGCTCATAACACTGGTCTAGCATGAAAATAACCAAAATTTCAACTTCTTCACGACCGGTTTAAGATTTATTGTTAATACATCGATATTTTTCGCAACGGACTAACATTATAGATTTTGCCTCCATACTTTTTAAATGCAAACAGTTCGTACATACGGCTGTCCATTGCGCCGTGTTTTGTGTCTTTTTCTTTAAATCTGTAACGGTCAGCGACCAAAGGATTCATCGCACATGCAGTTTATATACGGCGCGAGGAGACAGCACATTGAGTAGGAAGTGTCGGGTGCTGTGTGTATGTGTTTGTGCATGTGTCAGTGTTGTGTAATACGTGCTACTCATGTTGTTCGTGATATATGTTGGTTTGTACGTGTCTACTCGTGGTCGTTCGCAGCGTATAAGCAGACTTTTATTTATAGGCTGCTAGAAATCTCGCTAGGTGGCGTAAGCTACCGCACTATTCCAAATAGTGAGTTTTATATCCATGCATGTAAGTTCGGCATTCGTTTTGTTTGTCTAGCGGCTCTGTCGTAGGTACCGACGCCACCGACGACGCATGTACGTACCTTTGCACGTTTACCTTTGCACGCTTGGAGACTGTTTACTGTGTATAAAAGACATCGAATGAGAAGAGACGCGTCCTGTGTGCGGAAAGGAGCGCGCCTCGCTGGGCTCGCCTCTCGCCTGCCCTTGGTTGCTGGCCGCCATGTTCCATAAGCTACACGCCGAACTGTCTTTTGCGGAAGGCAGACACGGTGCATCGTGTTAAGTTTACACGACACCTCATGATGTAGACGAATAACACACGTGGCTGCGTGTAAAACGAAACACGTTTCAACGTGTCCGCTATGGGACAACGGTTTAGCACGTCTGAGCGTGTTATTTTTGCTAACAGTGTAGTGAGGTTTCTAGCAGCCAGTGAAAAAAAAAGCAGGAGTCTGTTAATACGCTGAAACGATCACGAGTAGACAGCAACCCTACAGACACCGCAGACAACACGACCGCAACGTATTACACCGTACCGACAGACACACAAACACAACAACGACACTGCGCCCGACACTTTCTACTAACAACCTTTCTCCCCGCGGCGTATATAAGCTTGACATGTGCGGGTGAGCTCTTTGGTCGCTGACCGTTACGGACTTATAGAAGAAGACACAAAACACGGCATAATGGACAGCCGTACTTAAGAACTGTTTGCATTCAAAAAGTATGGAGGCAAAATCTATAATGTTAGTCCGTTGCGAAAAACAACGATGTATTAACAACAAATCTTAAACCGGCCATGAAAAAGTTCAAACTTTTGTTATTTTCATGCTCGACCAGTGTTATGAGCAGTCCGACTAGCTTGAATCAGATTAAAAAAAACACAAATTATTGGGATTTTATCATTATGTAATTAATAATAAATGGAAATGATCCTTGCCCAAAGCATTTTTTTATATATATTCTTGTGAAGGACATCCGCCAAACACTTCACTTCCGCTAGTTGCAGTACGCGTACGGGAGCAGACGCCTTCACTTTTGGGGCGTTTTGATGCAGTTTGTTGTCGTATGTCGTGTCGGTGTCGAGTGGAGCGGTGGGGCTTGGGAGTTTGTGACCGGTGTTATTCATGATGTAACGCTGATTCGTTTTTTTTTATTTCTTATACCGCCATTACCCCGAACATTGAAAATTCACGGGCCCGTGGCACTGCATTATGCTGAATCGCGAGCTCCTTCTCTGTTGACGTCGTTTTCCTGGTACAACTCCTGGATACTGCAAGCGTTTAAACAGTGCGCACCGTCTCGCCTACATCCCCGGTGACGTACTCGACCTGTTGAAACATATTGCTTCCGTCATTTTGGAGTACGCAAGGCAGTTATCTCGTTGCTCTGGTTTCGGTTATAAGAGCAAGGCAAACGCTCGTAGTTCCTGCCCTCAGTACACGTTGGACATCTTCCGCACTTTGACTTCGGATAACTGGATGAACGAGGATTTACATTTACTTCAAAGGTCACAGTCGCCGCTTCCTCGCCGTTGAGCAGCAGGATCAGCTGGCGACAAGCCGCGGATGAAAGGCTAAATTGTTACAGACGAGACCAACAGATTTGCCAACTCCTCAATGTAAATGACCAGCGTCTTCATTCTATGACAATTATTCATTCAAAAACACGTCTAACTTCTTGGCAAATTTCTCGTGGAATTCGGATAAACATAACGTTTTTTGTAACAAATCAAGTATTTTTCTATTTCACAATCGAAATAGCGCAAACTTCGTCATATCAGCGTTTGTTTTTAGCCCATTCACTTAGTACATGTTCATTGTTTGAAAGAAGTTTATTTGCCTCACGCTCTATTTCAGCCACAATGTAATATTTGAAAAAAAAACATGGAGTTGTTTCATCAGCATCACAAACAAAGTTATCGTTTGATTCACATATTTTGATGTTCTGTATAAAAACAATAAATAAAGTGACCCGGGCGCACTACCCTGAGGAAACCAAGTTTCCATTCCTAATGGATGAACTATAGCAGTTAATACCAACAAAGTGCGTACGGTATTGTAGACAGGCTTAGAGCTGTTCCACCATAAATTTAATTAAGATATTTAAATTATTTATTTGACTTAGAGTAATAATTAACCTCATCCAATGTGTTCCTCTGGTCCTCCTGCAAAGACCAGATTAGTGCAGCATTCATGGCTTTTTATTTTTCAAACAAATCTATAAATCGCTGTACGTTAAGACAATAGACATATGGTTTCTCCTTCAGTTTCTCGGTGCATTCTCTTCGCGCTTTTTGCTTCGTTATTTATACCTCAAAATTACTTATGGGCCAGGGCAGCAACCTCATTGGATCCGAAGCGATAATCAGATGCTGAAAATTCGCCGGTAATTTAGTTTCGTAAGCTCTCAGAGAACATGGGATTTTGACTAGAATCAGGGGCAGCCATCAGCGAAGCGTCCGTTTTGAAACAGTAATACTGCACTCTATATTGTCCACCTTGCACACTTCAACGTACGTAACGAGTTACAAGTAATCGATTACTTGTAATCAGTTACATGTTAGTGTTACTTTTAACTTCCCAATTACTTTTCTTTTGTGATAACGTTCGCTGTAACTCAATTGCTATTTTTCTGTAATCAATTACAACTAAACAATTTTATGTTTAAAAAAAAACCTAAAAGTTTTAGTTCAGCTCTTTTTTTTTTGGGGGGTTTCCTGCGGCGTAAACGACTCTGTTCTTCTCTGACCTACTCTTAACTCACCTAGCCACGACAAAGGCCGCCTCCCCCCCCCCCCTGACCATCTCGAAAGAGTACACCAGCGCATGCTTCTATGGACAGTTTTATCGTTGGTTGCGGAATTATAAAATGGAAAAAATCCTCACTAGGTTTCGGTAGTTCCTAATCCTAGTACAGTTGACAGCCGTGAGCTGTTTTCTTGTCCGAACGATTGTACTGTTATAGACGAGGTCGTTGGGGGCGCTGGGGTGGTGGAACTTTGATTGCTGTTGCTGATAATATATATATATTTTTTATGTTGTTCCGGTGCCTTGCCCTCACGAATTTTGTTTGTACCTGCAATTGTTTAAACCATAAATACAAGGTATTTTTGTTTGCTACCGGCCACCTCATAATACGCCGACATTTTGTGATGATTTGTCTGATTGTCTAAATAACGTAATTCTTAGATTTCCTAAGGCCGTATATCTTGTTATATGATTTCAATTATCCTGGCATATCGCGGAAAGATTTCTACCCTATTGTAACCTCTGGTTCGTTGGAGTGTTCAGCTTTCATTAGTACATGTTCTATTTTAATCTCTGCCTAATTTTAAATGTACCCACTCCTGTTGCTAGCTCATCAGCTAATGTTATTGACCTCGTATTGACCATTGCTCCTGGATCAGTCTCATGTCTATCTCTTCTGCCTTGTTTAAGCGACCATTCTGCTATTCACTTTACTTTACAAATAAGTTCCCCCCACCACCCTAAACTGCATAAACTAGTTCGTGACTGTGGCAAACGGATTTTCGGGCAGTGAAAGCTGAGTTGGCAATTTTTGTTAACACATTTTTTCCGCAGTTTAAGAAACCATTAATTCATAAAAATTGAAATCTATTGAAAACCAAGGTAACTACTCTCATTGATAAATACATTCATCTTCGGGGAATATATTTTTTCCAAAAAAATCCCCGTGGGTAAACCTATTGTCGGGATCAAAGAAAAGAGCGACCAGCCAGTTGGTGTTCTTTCTGTTCTGTGTCCGAGGCGTGCGAGTGTCACGCGCCACCAGCACATCAACTTTTATTTCTTTAGTAGGCTAGCGCTTGGTTCTCGTGGAATCTGGGTCACTACAGATATGCCCCCCTTTGGGAGGATTTAAGTTGGAGTTGTTAAATCCTTCCATTGAAGGCTTTTTTGTGCGTTGACGTGGTTTATGGGTGTGGCTTCAAGGTGTGCAGGCTTGAGGCGGTGTAGAGCAACCGTATCGCCTTTGCCGTTGATACAAAGCACAAATGTGTCGGTTCTTCTCTGAACCACAGGGAACGGTCCTTGATAGTGAGGGCGTAGTAGTTTCTTGTGGTGATCTTGTCGTACAAAGACGTGTGTGGCCGTTTTTAAATCTTCGGTAACGTAGGGTGACTTGGTTTGACCTGTGCGAGTTGGGATGGGACGAAGGTTCTCGAAGACTTGCCGCAGTGTTTCAGCGTAATCTTGGGGTCTTGTTGAAGATATTGGCTCGGCCTCGAAGAAGTCTGATGGTAACCTGAGGTGGGTACCATACACGAGCTCTGCGGTGGAGCATCCAAGGTCTTCTTTGATGGCCGTGCGTATGCCAAGGAGCACGAGCGCTACTTGAAGAGCCCACTCGTTTGGGTTGCCATGTGCTGTTAGTGCCGATTTTAGGTGGCGGTGAAAACGCTCGACAAGACCGTTGGACTGCGGATGATAGGCTGTGGTCCTTGGTCTTGTCGTTCCGAGAATGCGGTTGATCTCTGTGAAGAGCGAGGACTCGAATTGTCGTCCGCGATCTGTTGACAATCTCGGAAGGGCATCCGAATCTGGACACCCAGGTCGAGATGAACGTGGCTGCGACGGTGGAGGCAGTGATGTCATGTATGGGTGTTGCCTCTGGCCATGTTGTAAATCTGTCTATGCGGGTGAGGAGGTATCGGTGTCCCTGTGACGATGGAAGAGGCCCGACCAGGTCCAGATGCACTTTGTTAAAACGCGTATCTGGTTGGAGAAAGGTCCTGGCCGGGGGCACAGGGTTCCGATGTACCTAGGCCTGTTGACAGGGGATGCAGGAGCGTGCCCAGCCCCGGACGTCTGCCTTGATGCGGGGCCATACGTATCTGCTCGTCATGAGCTTCTGCGTTGCCCGAACGCCTGGGTGTGACAGACTGTGAGTGGCGTCGAAGAGTTTTCGACGTAGAGGAGCAGGAATAAAAGGCCGTGGCTTTCCAGTTTTCATGTCGCACGTGACGATTATTTTCCTCGAAAGGTGACAGTCCTGCAGCTGCAGAGACGATGACACAAGTGGCGTTTTTAGTTCCTCGTCGTTGACCTGTAGACGGGCAAGTTCTGCAGTGTCCGGTAGTGGAGGCAAGGAAGCTGCATCAATGGGACTGAGGACGTCGGCAGGTATGATGTCCACGCCTCTGACGTGTCGGATGTCTGTTGAAAATTCGGACGCAAAAGCGAGCTGACGAATTTCTCGTGGTGTGTAATGGGATCCCGTGTTGGAGATGGCATTTGTCAGAGGTTTATGATCTGTCCAGATGATAAATCTTCTCCCTTCGACGAAGTGGCGGAAGTGGCGGACAGCCAAGTATGCAGCCAGTGATTCACGTCCCAAACACGCTGTAGCGCGTTTGTGCGGGTGTCAGCTTCTTGGAAAAGAAAGCGAGCGGCTGCCACTGACCGTCAATGTATTGTTGGAGTACGGCTCCGACGGCGGTAGCCGAGGCGTCCGTCATAATCGACGTCGGAGCGTCGTGCATAGGATGTTGCAGGAGGGTAGTCTCTGCCATCGCTCGTTTCGCTTCACAAAACGCTTTCTCAGCTGCTGTCGTTCCAGGAAAGAGGAGAAGTGGGTCGCCCGCTCATGCCCAGGAGAAGGTCGAGTGGTTGAAGCAGCTTGGCGCAGTGTGGATTAAAGGGTCTGTAGAAGTTTATGAGGCCGATGAACTGACGGAGCTTGGTGAGTGATGTTGACCGCGGGAAGTCTTGAATAGCGCTGACCTTAGCAGGCAGAGGTCGAAGGCCTGAGCTATTTTAGACGGTGACCGAGAAAGTCTAGTTCGGGCACTCCAAACTCGCTCTTCGTGGCGTTGATGATGATGCCATTTTTGGCGAGCCGTTCGAAGAGAAGTCGGAGATGGGTGGTGTGCTCTTCTGCAGTAGAGCTCGCGACCAGTAAGTGGGTCGTCGACATAGGAATATACGAAGGACAAGCTCTCGAGTCACAGCGTCGATAAATCGTTGGAACGATTGCGCCGCATTA